>CM068589.1:35680817-35883317 GCA_035048485.1 Pteria penguin | reverse complement strand
GGAAACCGATTGATTTATCAGCTAATGCAGAAGGATCTATCATTGTATCTGTTCTCCAAAAGTACAAAGTTCCAATGACGGGTGTGATTGTGGGAAGAGGTCAGTCGTATCTAAATACAAAAACATCAAATACAAATAAAGAATCAGAAAGAGTAAATTTGTGTAATAGGTGGTTGAACAATGACTATCGGTGAATTCATAAAAAAAATCCCTAGTATGCCAGAAACTCACAGGGTCAATACATAAGAAAACACCACCACCACCACCAACAACAACAAAAACCAGAAAAAACCCCAAAACCACGAAAACCAATCTAAATTGAGGGAATAATGAGAAAAATCCACTCTAATATCATTGGCGTCTGGTATGCCAGTGTAACTTATTGTACGCCGGTAATTAATGTTGTGCCTCACAAACCTAGTTATCGCTACGGATTTTGAAAGCTTGAGATATTCATCTATTCATAATTAAAATGACTTGTACTGACATAAATTCATATGAATTCAATACATTTTCAACCAGTAGAATGTTTTCTGAAAACTTGTAGTCCATATCAATCTGCGACTTAATACCATACGTTCGTCCGTAATTAATGACCACTCAGTGTTTTATTTTGTTCATTAGGGATGAAAATATCCGATAACGAAAAGAATTGCCTTTCTATATATCAAAGATATAAACATGCTGCTACTGGAATATATACGATAAAGCTTGACGACAACACTAGGAAAAGTGTTTATTGTGAAATGGCAGTGGAAGGGGGAGGATGGACGGTAAGAAACATTGATTATTGGAGATGTATATTACATGATTACTAAACTGAACACGTCGGTACCATAGCTTCAATATAATAACTCATTTTTGAAACATAAATTTGTGTTTTTATTTTCGTAGTAGCCTTCTCCATTAATCTCGGCCAGATATCGTCTTTCCTTTCATTAGCGGTTTCTGTATGCATCGTGTATGTATGAGTTTGTCTGTATCTTTTACTGAATATAGGTATTTCAACGTCGTTATGACGGAAGTCAGGATTTTTACAAAGGTTGGGCAGACTACAAAGCAGGTTTTGGAAACGTTCGGGGAGAATACTGGCTAGGTAAGTGACTCGATAGTCATAAGTTCCTATAAGTATTATCAACTGATCTCTAGCAATACATCTGTGGTTTAATTAGAAACTAATGATAATGATAATCTAGCAATACAACAGTGTGTTAAGCAGATTCATATAGACCATGATATAGCCATACAGTAATGTACTGATGATTAAAGTGGTCTTTATCACGTACACGAATCTGAAATTGGAATTAGAAATATACATGGCAGGTCTGCAGAATCCGTGTTTCCACTTACAGTGGACTGCACATACATTGCGAGCAATGGTGTTTCACTTTACTTTTGATCCATTGGAAAAAGAATATTCCATTTCAAAACAGCGATTTTCTTTGGTTTTTTGGGGTTTTTTTCGTGTTTTGTTTTGTTTTTTTTTTCTCATGTTTTGTTGTTTATTTCAATATCATAATTACAACAGGGAACGATGCCTTGCATCAATTAACTAAGGATGGCAGTTGCACCCTTAGGATCAATATGATAAACAACAAAGGTGAATCTGGTTATGCTAAATACTCCAACTTCACTGTAGCTGCCGAGAAAGATGCATACCGAATGACATTCCAAAACTACCTCGGTGGGGGTAAGTTCTAAAGCAAGTGTGAAAGAAGGTATTTTTTTGCATTTAAAGTCGTATTAGAATGCTGGGGGATTTTGCATTTTCCTAAAATCTTAATTCAATTATTATAAAATTCATAAAATCTACCGCTCCTTCTGCATTTAATGGCGATTTCAAACTATGACAGCCAAATCATGCATTTATTTAATTTGTTTTTGTTTTGTATTTGAATTTGTTCGTGTAGAATATTTCAAGGGATAAAGACTTCGTTTCAATTCCTGATTTAAATATTTTGCACGTTTTAATATAAGTACATGTACATAAAACATTAATCCATATCATTACAACATTTTATTCGATTGTAATATATTGGCGTTTATCAGTAAGTAGAAAAAGACAATGTATCAAACTTGAGCGTTCCATTTTATCTTATGTTCATTAGTATTATCATTATTATTTTTTATATGTAACGGTAAAAGGTTTTTTTTCATTAACACGATTAATTGTTAGGTGTGCCAAGGGGTTGTTAGAAACGTAGGACAAGAGATCATTCCTTTATAAGGAAATTTGTTGAGGTCATTTTCCAGAGAGGCGTCACCATCTTATTAGTGAAACAATTATAAAACACTTCACTAAAGAGACATAGAATGAAAAGAATTTAGAATGCATAATTACTATAGCGGAGACATTTTTCTCATTCTAAAGATAAACGTCTTCAGATTATAAGCAGTTTATCTGTAATGGCATTTCATCCTTTAATTCCAAGAAATTATTTTTAGAATACTTTGTTAGTGAATTAAACAAAAATACTGTGTTTCCATGAAACTCCGGCTACCTGGCGTTATATATGGCATACATTTCAGGCAAGGATCCAAAGTACATGTGTTATAAGTAGTTGATCCTTGTTCAGAATTCGGGTCTCTCCTGTTTTATCAATGTCCTCTTATGAATAAGCTACATGCTTTTCTTTCCTAACATGCCCTTGCTAGTTTTGTTGGTTATAGGTTTTAGAAAATCGTAGAATATTATATCAATATACAATCTTTGTTAAAATCTTTGGTCGTGGATTGGACGGATTATTGGTGCAAGCTGAAATAATGAAACAGCAGGGCTATTTACAAAGAATTTGTTACAAAATTTAATTGAATTAAATAAATGGATTGACTACCTTACCCATTAATATGTCAATCTTTTGGCAAATAAATGAAAAGAGTGCATGTGAGATGTGTAATTTGTTTTTAATTCGTGTTCTGTACTACTCCTTGATACTTTGCATTTATAAATAAATTCATTTACGTTTATAAACAAATTAATTTACATTTATAAATAAATTCATTTACATTTATAAACAAATTCATTTACATTTATAAACAAATTCATTTACATTTATAAACAAATTCATTTACATTTATAAACAAATTCATTTATATTTACATATTTTCAGTCGGAGATAGCTTGTCATATCACAAAGGACACAAATTTTCAACTAAGGACAGAGATAACGATAAATCGTCAAGACAAAACTGCTCCGTTGGGTACTTGGGTGCTTGGTGGTACAACCAGTGCCACCAATCCAACTTGAATGGAAAGTATGGTGGTACTACTGATAAGAATATTAGGTGGCACAAATGGCATGGTAAAGATTCCTGGCCTAAAGCAACTATGATGATGGTCAAATGTTAGTCTAAAGAAATAAATCTTCTCGCATGCATTTCCGCTTTTGTATTTGTTTTTACATTTGAGCGAGAGAATATTCGGAGGGATGCTTTTCATGAATGCCTAAGGTATATAACCGATTACAAAAATTCAAGCACTTTATATCAGATTCACAGCTACATAACATCCAAATGAATGGTCAACATACTAATGCAATCATGGAATTGCACAGTATCAGCAATAATGTGTTGAAAAATCAGATATCCCGCTGAAATTCCAAGTGAGACAAATAAATCTCATGCTGTCAAATATGTCAATTATATAATTACTATTTCTTTTAGTCGAATTAACTTGTTTTTGTCCATTGTATATTCATTATTTCGTGATGTAATGTAAAGATGATGGATAAATCCAAAGCACAAGTCCAAAAATCATAAAACCAGAGGACATACAAAATCAGTGAAAATGAAAAACAAATGGAAAATAACAAAATATGTCTACTTGAAGAGCATATATGAACCCCTGTGATGGAGTGAGATCAGGTGCCCGGGGAGAGTGAGCATCTCCTGCTTGCTAGCAACACCCGTCACATATACCCAGTAGAAAGAGTCAGATCGTGTAAATTCCATATGTATTTATATATGGAGAAGTCGAAGTAGGTAACCTTCTAGTATAGAAGGTGTCAAATCTGTGTAAAGTGATCGGAATCGGTCTCAGTCCAGAATATCATTTAAAAGTCTGGATAACGAGATATCATATGGAGTAATAATAGTCTCGTAACGACCATAGAATTTCCTCAGTGACGTTGCTAGTCTAGCACATATATAACCCTGGTTAAGCAGCTTAACTGAAAGTCGCCTAGCCCTCAGAACAAAGTCACTGTAATTTGAACAAGCTCTGGAATAACGTATTAACTGAGATATGAATACGCCGTATGCGGGCGATGATGGAATGTTGCTACTTATGAAAGGAAAGTTTGTGATAGCGAAATTGAAATCGCCACGTTTGTCATAGAGTGAGGTGTTCAATTGACCATTAATGTCGAAAGACAACATAATATCTAAATACGAAGTAGAATTACTACTGTCTGTGGTTTCTTTGACCTCAAGTTCACTTGGATAGATGATGCTAAGGTAATCCGCGAATGAAGGATTATTAATTGAAAGCAAGTCATCTATATATCTGTAGGTAAAATTGAAGCCAAGAGCCAATTGTTTTTTTCCTTGCGAAAGCAAAGACTGAATGAATTCAGCTTCGTATGAGTAAAGGAATATGTCAGCCAGAAGCGGAGCACAGTTAGTGCCCATTGGAATACCGACAATTTGTTGAAAAACCTTACCTCCAAACACCACAAAAATATTATCGATAAGAAAGTTCAACATCTGGATGACAGCTGTTTCAGTGTATTTATTTTTGGAATCAGAATTTTCCCTAACAAAGTAAGTGTTATCGTGGCCTATTACTATATATTTGAATTTGCGACTTCCGTTTTTACTAGTAAATGCATTTTGAATAATTTCCGCTAATCTGTCTTTTAATTTCTGATGAGGGATCGTTGTGTAAAGAGTCGAAAAGTCAAAAGACTTGATAGAGTGAATATTAGTAAAACTTTTTGATTTTAGATTTTCTAACAAATCTTTTGAATTTTTAAGGATCCACATTTGATTAATTCCACTTCTGGAATATACTGTTACGCAATATCTATGAAGGCCAGATTTAATTTCTGATAATATTTTTGTGAGTAGCATCGATACAGATTTTGTGGAACACTTCGAGGAACCAGCGATAAAGCGTTGTTAGTAAGGATTTTCGTGCATTTTTGGAATGCAGTACAAATATGGAAGTTCTAAATTTAATTTATTTGAGTCAATACCAAACGTACTGAGGACAGATTTATGATCCTCGAGTACTTCCGAAACCGAAAAGTTCGTGAGAGTATAAGGAGAATTTCCTGGAGCTGAATTTAATCCTAATTCTTTCACTAGGCTGTCAAAGTAATGTTTCTTACAAGTAAATGTATAATTATTGGATGCTTTATCTGCTGGTGTAATGATATAATGTTCTTGGAGGAAGGTAAGTTCTCTGACAACATCAGGATCTCTAAAAATAGATTCGAATCTGGTGTTTACAGAACATTGTAATTTTTAAATTTTTGATCTTAGCAGTACTGCAATAGATTTATCCATTCCGAAAGAATGTCGATCTGTACTTCCTCTCTTTTTGCCCATCGTGTGGCATATTCCTCGCAGCAGCAGTTCATAATATTCTCAAAATTTTGGCTCCATATGAATGATCTGGGTTCTCTGTATTTTGGACCTTTAAGTAAAAGTTCTCTTAATTTAGTGTTTTTAACAATATCGAGATCACCAGTAACGGCATGGCCACTAGGAGAATATACAAAATTAGACGAGGAACATGCACACGATTGAGGATGGCATGCAGAGTTGCTAAGATCAAGACATTGTAGAAACCCTTTGTAATTATAAATTTTGGATGCAACTGATGGCGCGTAGCTATAGGAAATACATGGCGGATCTTTGTTTTTGAAATATGGAGGTATTTTCTCTAAAACAGACTTATGGTTTAAAATTTGGCCAAAATTTAAATAATCAATGCCTTTATTTGCAAATTTAGTTTTGATGAAAGGGCGATTAGATTAGCAATGATTGGAGTAGAAGATGACGACTGAAAAACACCAATCCTTATGAAGTCCTACACTTTTCATTGAAGAGAATTTAGCTAAATATAGGCAAAACTCACTGAATAAAACACTCGGAACCACAACGCAACAAAAACAAACACCCCCCCCCCTCCTGAAATCCATAAAAAGGGGAATGTAAGAAAGAAAGACAGCTAAAAAGAGAATACAAAACCTCAAAATTTAATTTCCGTATGTTGCAAAAACAACACTTTAAAAATTCCTTTTATATACTTATAAGATTTAAATAGAAAACTTCAATGGATAGTACTCTCTGCAGCATATTTTGAAATAAATACCGGACCCTAGGTACTTTTTCCATAACAAGTTGATCAAAATCCCTCTTTCAGTTCTGAAGAAAACGCAAGTATGAAAAGTTTACCCAGCAGACAGACGGGCCCTGTATAGACGAAGAATGGTCGCACTGGTTCACTTGTCCAAAACTCAGGTGAGTTAAAACCCACCCTTGACGACCTATCTCAACTATCGTGATCGATCAGAAATGGTACTAATCAGTTATGACTGTTCAGCTACCGGAGACGTTCATACTTCATATATTTTTGAAATCTATACCGGATTATTCTTTCCCCGAACACCGAAATAAAAGTAGCATGTGGGGAAATGAGTCGCTCAGCTTAATGAATAGTCATAAGCCGCTGTCACGTGACCGAGGTTGATTACGCGGTTGAAATGAAAACACAAATGCGATAACATCGATTTTAAGAAATTGATAAGGTGAAGGAAGAGTTCTTCCTGTTTCCTTCTTACTGGATCTTTTTTCAAAACGTTTTGTTATTTTCAACTGCCCTCGGTGCAATTCTATACATTTACTATTGGTAATATGTGTAATATTTTAGTAAGCCCGTGGCTAGCCCCTTAATATTTGATCTAGTTCACAAAAATAACTTTCAACGAGGGAAAATAACGTCATCGGTGCAATGCCAGTGCTTGTGGTGGCGTTTTCGTGTACAATTTACGTCGGCATTGTTTTAAATTACCCCATCCTGCCATCGTTAATCTCAAACCTTTATCTTAAAATCATCTTATTAGCCACTTTGAAATATTGTGGGACCCCGGCCAAAAAGTAAAGCACAATTTATCTATATCTCAGCAGTGTTCCAATCTGTGTCAATCGGACAGAAGTCCCGGAAAGTTGACGGTCATTAAAATCAGACGAAAAAACTTTCGGGGGGGGGATCTATTTTTATTGTTACATAGCTTTCTGGTGAGACAGATGACGTCTGAAAGATGTGACGTCTTACATGCAAACTGCCATAACGGCCTTATTTCTCTTTGCGTGATGATGATGATGATGATGATGATAATGATGATGATGGTGATGATGATGAGGATGACGATAAAAACTATGATAATGCACACCACAAATGTCAAATCAAACTAAAACCTCAAAATAATTATGTGTCATATTGTAGTGAATTTTCAGTGAACTATATAACTTAGATTAACTTAGATTTTTTCATTCTTGTTTTGTCACTCCACAAATATTTCAGATATGTTGATGGAAGCTACCTGATGCAATGTTCATAAATTTAGAATTTGGATCTTTGCAACGGACCCACCCTAGGCAGTGACATGACGGATCTTTTACGCATCTTGCCTACCGTGACACGGGGCCTTGGTTTAAACTGTCTCATTCGAAATACAGGACACCTGCGTGCCGTCCGATAGGCTTGATCCCTTATGCATTAATGCGGAACGGAATTAAGGACAAACAGACATATACACAGACAGACGGACAATACAAATACTAGATGCCCAGACATTTTAGACATAATTCCTTGCTACTGCTACACATATATGCTATAATTTCATTTCTCGTCGGAACTGTAAATCCGGACGCGCAGTCAATCTCAAACGATCTCTATGTTTGTTACTTACCGACAATTTCAAGTAATTTTTACTATACAATATGAAATAAAAAGATTTAAAAAAATGTATACCAATAAACATTTTTTAAAATTGTTTATTTAATATGATTTTAATTATCGCGAATCGTCCGGATTTGCCCCGCGTCTGGGTTTACCTTCCCGAACAGTATGCGATCATCTAGTGATCTAGTGTCATGTTTGTTTTTTGTTATTCCAAATTAAGGGAAGGGAAAGAGGGAGCGGCCGGGGGGAGGGGGGGGGCTTAATTGATATAAATTGAATGAATTATCTTATGACTCCTAAGATCCTACCTCTAATTAATTTCATTATAAAGGACAATGTAGATCTACAGTGCAATGTAAGAAACAGAATAACAATATAAAAGGCCAAGATGTCGAGATTTTTTCCCATATCTTATATAAATATTAAACCGTAAAGACTGTGTAAAGACATTGAAAATAGAATGAACAGAATAAGAAACACTCAGACAGACGACAATAAAATACGACATACCTACGTAATATACGTCACTTTAGTCTTTACGTCACACATTACTCATTGTTGACATTTCGTCTACATAGTTAAAAGTGAAAACGAAAATACGGATTAAGCATGCCATAACGCTGTTGTTAAGAATAATTCGTACTTCATCAAAAAAGATTTCCCAAATCGTAATTTACGAATTTTCTTAAGTTACGACAAATTCTTACGAACGCGTTAGTAAAACACTTTTTTTCTTATCTTACGAATATTCGTAAGAAATTTGTAAGTATGAAATATTCATCGAAGTTAAGTAAAACTGGCTCCTGATGATTATTAGATTAATGATGTACCGAAACATCTTATTTTCTGTACGGAAACATTCTTGTACCGAATTGTCCTTTTGTCTTCAAGCTGATGCAGCAACCTTAATGTAGGAAGCTTTTAATCCTTATCTGTCAATCGAGCTGAAAATGAAGATCATCGCCAGTATTTATTACACACCCCACCTTCTTTTTTCGTAGTATCATATACATAAAAATTATACGTGTAAATCTGATGTAAATCAAAGAGTTAAATCGATAAAATAAATCTTAATACTAAACATGATAGATTCTTTGGTTCACTTTGCGGTCATTTTGGCTTCAATTCTGCTCTTCATATTTTTATATATTTTGAGAATTCCAATAATTCGGCCACGAGCATCACTGAAGAGACATAACTTGTCGAAATGCGCATATGGCGCACAAAATTAAAAGGTATATATGTTCTATATTTATTATAACCACTAGGCCGGTGTCACTGCTGGTGGACTGATAGTCCCCGAAGGCATCATAAGTTTAGTTTTCAGTGCTTTTGCACTGACATGAAATATATACTTTAAATTTTCAGTCATCAAATTAAGTAAATCACTCTAAAACTAAGGAGTATCCCCCTCATGCCTAGCTCTGTCCTTAGATAGATTCTTTGGTTTACTTTTCGGTCATTTTGGCTTCAACAATGCTCTTCATATTTTTATATATTTTGAGAATTCCAATCATTCGGCCACGAGCATCATTGAAGAGACATAACTTGTCGAAATGTGCATATGATGCACGAAATTAAAAGGTATATATGTTCTATATTTATATGAACACAGTTGAATAGTCAGTTATTTGATACTCTATTTGTCATAGTGCAGGAAGCGTTTAACCTTAAATTTTCATGTAAATAGAAAAATGTTTAACGTCGAAATTTAAAGAACAACCACCTTTTTATATTAATATTGGTATTTATACAAACAAAACAGTATGCGTAAATCTGGTGCATAGCGTAGTGTTAAATCGATAAAATGAAATTAAATATCCAGAAATGGCACATGTTGCACGCTATTTTACATACACAGTGGATTTCATATCGCAATACAAAGACATGGAGCAATTGAAAGAAATAATACGAAGAAATTTTTATTTTTACGAAAGGATTCTATAATATATCATTCAATCGGTAAGTTCTTTATTTTGAAAACAATCTGATAATTATAAAAACCATAACACTTACATCTAGGTGTTTCTTTTTCTAACTACAAAAACAAAACTGATCATACACAAACTGAATATAAAGTTTTATTTATTTAAACTGGGACCTTAACTATTTATGTAACTAGATGCATTTTGTAGAAATCTTTTTAATCTTTGATTGGTATGAATTCTGCAGAAAACTGTTCCATATATAAGACCATGCAATTTTACAATTTTAATATAAATCTAAATAATGCGAGCGAAGTGTGCGTTCTTCTTCCGATGATGAATTAAATGAAATTCTTTCTGTTACACGGTTTAATGTGTTAAATGTATTAATATAGCAACATGTATTAGTTTGACCATTTTCAAGCATAATGCAATGGAAGTGTTGAGAGGGGTTGGGGCGACAAAGTCACAAAGAAAGATTTTAATACGTATACGGTTTCGGGTCGACAATATTCGACACAAAAATAAAACAGGTCAGTATATAAGTGTATAATTATTAACTTGATTAAGCAATAACAATGTACAATACAAATGCGTGTTGAGATATAACAACATTACAATTACAACGTTACTTCAGAATTCATTCCCTTTTACAGGTGGAAGAACCGTCCCTTTTCCACCTAATAAAGTTATAAAAATACAGGGGTTTTAATATGTTTTATTATCTGTTGGTTTCTTTTGGGTTTTGTGTGTGTGTGTGTGTGTGTGTGTGTGTGTGTGTGTGTGTTTTGTTTTGTTTTGTTTTGTCTTTTTTTTTAGTCTGAAAATATGTTAAACACGCAAACTCAGTCCTCTCTGTCTATGGTTACACTTATTCAAAAGTTTTATAGTGGTGTGTAGTCGTAGACTGTATGTAAAACAAACAGCTAGCCACCTTATTAAATCAACTTAGAGATATGGGATGGTGCCTACTAAGTTCATTACAGACATCGTTCAAGTTATATGCTTTCAGTTATATTACAGCTTTTGAGAAGCCCTGAAATACATAATGCTGTGCAACGTTTCAGCACAAGTTCCGTTGTGTGCTATTCAATATTGTTCATTTTACAATCCTACTAGGAAAAAAAAAAAGAAATACTCCATTGTCATTAATGTTGAAATATGACATTTTAGATAAGAAAATTCCTTCTCATCTTGTTTTCGGACTTCAGGCCATTCGTCAGAACAAAGTAAATTTTTAAGAAATCAACACAAAAACGTTATTTATAAAAAAAGGGATAAAACATGACGTCAGAACAGTCAATCAGCATGCAACCCAAAACATGTGCATGTTGGTATCATTGTGCCATACGTCACCTGGTTCCGTGAAAAAAAAAATATCTCATTATGATATCTGCATTTTCGATTGGTTCTGATTATGTTTTTACCAATATACTCTTCACTCATGCTTCCAAATATCAAATCATTATATGAATCTATTAAAATGTCATAACTGTAAGTAGTTGGAATTAGAATTGATACATAAGATAACGATAATAAAGTTATTTAAAAATAAACATTTTTGATTTGTATTCGCACATTCCTGCTTCAGCAGCCGTTAATAAAAACGACTTGAACAGATGTAATACAAAGTCAATAAAATGTTTAAATTAAAAAAGGTGTCGCAGACGCTCAGACCTACTGAGTGAAAGGGAACAAAATAGGATTATGATATAAAATGAACTATTTCCCACATTTACCTTTTTTTTTCTTGATCTTGACACGAAACTGTTCTTTAATTAAGAAATGCTATTTGTAAATGAGCCTACCTGTAGCTACAATTCTTTAAAGAGTTTTTGTACGCCTAAGTTTATTGTTGTTTGATTTGTAATGACAGGATATACCCTCAGAGTTTTTTCATTATCTTTATACATATCGGTTAAGATGAGATTTGGATTTAAACATTATGTGTTCCCCATTAATTAATATCATATCAGAAAAAACAAGAGGACCAAGTGGGCCTATATCGCTCACCTGAGTACCTAGATTATCAGTCATGCAGGAAGGAAGAATTATTTATTTTTGCAGTACTGTGACTAAGTCAACAAAAATGTTGAAAATATATCAAATTTTATTTCAGACCAGAATAAAAAACAACAACAGTTTTTTGCACATCCATTCAGGTTATTTTGATATTCAACATTTGCGCCGTCTCTGCAAGATGTGATTCAGGGCAACAACTTTGTCATTTTCTTTAGGTGGGGCCTTTTGTTGACTGATTTTAAGTCAGGGTCACGACCAACAATTGTTTCAAATATTGTCCAGATCCAACTGAAAATGGCCTAATTTCATATGTTGAGTGTTGATAACATCTACAAACTTATTTAGATGTCTAATGAAATGAAAAAAAAAATTGACCACAGCTGGATTTGAACCGCTATTCTCTTTATTTTAATTGCCAAGTGGCAAGTGGTATATGTACAATTGTGAAACCCATTTTTTAGACATGGTGGCACCATCTGTTGATTAATTTGGATGAAATGTAAAAAGTGATAGAGGACCTATAGTACTTCATGTATACCTTGTTTCATTAAAATCTTTCATGTGGTATAACAGCAGAAGTTAACAATATGAAGAATTGTCCCTTTACACCCTCATTTGGAAGTCTTGAAAATACATAGAAAATCCAAAAATTGAGATATTGACAAAATTCTTTCAAAATAACATTTCTTACCATAATTATGATCAAAATATTCCATAAGAATTTATCTTTATCAATAAACTAGGAAATATGACACTTTTCTGCAATGAAATCACCAAGTCAAAAGAAATGTCGAAAAAATTTCAAAAAATTGATTTTGGAAGGGAACAAAACTGACAAGATTTTTTCACTCATTGCCCTAGACCATTTCTATGCATTCTAATTGTCTCTGTATACAGCCAGTATGAAGGAGAAGGTGGTCAAAGAAGGTAACTCTTTTGTGACCTACTTTTAACTGGGGTGACGCCACCCGTAACGAGGTTTAAATGAAAACGACATAATTTGAAGGGGATCATAAGTGATTTATTTGTACCAAAATTTATTAAAATCCTTCGAACAGTTTTGCAGAAAAAGTTGAAAATATGAAAAATCCAAAAAATTCAGATATTGACAAAATTCTTTCACAATAATATTCCTTACCATAACTATGATCAGATTAGGCCATAACAAGTCATCATTATCAATTAACTGAAAAACATGACACTTTTCTGTATTGAAATTACTAAGTCCATAAAAATTGCGAAAAAACGTCAAAAAGTTTATTTGGGAACGGAACCAAACATAACACTTCTTTAGACATCCCTCTAGATCATTCCTATGTATTCGGTTTGTCTCTGTATGCCCCTGGTCCGAAGAAGAAATTTGTTAAAGGAGGGTACACATTGTGACATACCTTTGCCTGTGGTGGCGCCACCTGTTGACGGATCTGAATGAAAAAAATAACAACACTTGTGGGGGGATCATGAGTACTTCATGCATACCAAGTTTCATCAAATTCTGTTCAGCAGTTCTGAAGAAGTTGAAAATGTGAAAAGTTAACGACGGACGGACGACGGATTACGATTGATCACAATGGCTCACTTGAGCCTTCGGCCGATATTAATCAATGGCCTGTTCAGAATACATATTAATATATTAACCTTAATAATTCATTTATAATGGCGACTTATATACGGTTTAAAAACAAATCTGGGTTCACGTTCCACAACAGGCAAAATATTACCGAGTGTAAAATTCATATTCCATATCATCATGTTTTGTTATGACTCAAGGTATACTATTACAAAATGATGGCTATATCATGTGACAAAACATGCAACAGCGTATTATAAATATGCTGATATCATCACAAAAATTCTGAATCAGGCAGCACTCCATACTGTATAATGATTCTCATAGGAACACTTTTGTTTGTTTTCCTTGGAGTAAGTCAAATTAATGGACAACATGCTCATAAAGCAATAAAAGGTATGATAACGATGATTATGATGATGATGATGATGATGACGATGATGATGATGATGATGATGATGATGACGATGATGATGATGGTGGTGGTGGCGGTGGTGGTTTAAATGTTAGTCGTTGTCATTATCGTTCTGAACTCGATATTGTGGTGCTGATTTTTAAAGATATTGTTGATCTTTTAGATAGGTTTGGATCCTTCATGAAATTAGTTCCATGGAAACCTATGAATTTGTCAGCTAAAGCGGATGGATCTATTATTGTGTCAGTTCTTCAAAAATACAAGGTTCCTGTCAACGGAGTCCTTCTGAGCAAAGGTCAGTAGTAAATTATCGCGGTATTATCACACTTGGGGAAGATTAAAAAGAAATGTATAAAACGAAAATTGCTTTATTAGTGAAATATCGACACGAATCCAATATCAAGAAAGTGAGTCTAGAGATAGAAGATCTAAAAGGAAAAAATCAAAAGATTAGAACTATCATATATCCTGGGACTTTTTGAAACCATTTGACATATATACAGGTTTTACTATAGTAGTGTAGTTTTGTTGTATACGAAATATATTCTGTATATATATATTGTCTATAATTAATTTTTATTCTTATTTTAATTTAGGCATACACATATTGGATGACAAAAAGAGTTGCCTTGCTATCAAAAGAAGTTATGAACATGCTGCTAGTGGTGTATATACAATATCCCGCCTGGCGGGAATTCCAAGAAACAAGTTTATTGTGACATGACAGTGGAAGGCGGAGGATGGACAGTAAGGAATCTGTGTTGTCATCATCGCTAAAAAGTTAATGCCGCATAGTAATGCTAAATCGACAGGAAAATATACTTTTCTTTGGAAACTGTACCCACCGGGTTAAGTATCTTCTTAACTCTACTTTTTATTTATCTTAAAGGACTTTGCTCCATTTTGTACTTTTTTCATACAGTCTTCACTTTATATAGGTTTTTCAACGTCGTTTTGATGGAAGTCAGGATTTTTACAAAGGTTGGGCAGATTACAAGAAGGGATTTGGAAATGCAGGGGGCGAATATTGGCTAGGTAGGTTATAGAATAGGTTTAAATCAATGGTAAATTACCGGATTTTGATAAGTGCAATATTCTTACATTTTATTTGCAATATCATTAATATACTATTAAATAAGGAGTAATGATGGTGCTTTTTCACCTATATTCAAAACATAATCTGTATTTCACCACGAAACGTAAATACTAACACACACACACACACACACACACACACACACACACACACATCTCTCTCTCTCTCTTTATATATATATGCTTGCATATACACATATTTACATACGTACATACATACACTACATACATATTACTAACGATTTTATCATATATGTATCAGGGAATGACGATTTGCATCAATTAACCAAAAGTGGACGTTGTAGCCTTCGCATTGATATGACCAATCAAAAAGGCGAATCAGGCTATGCCAAATACTCCAACTTCACGGTTGCTGCAGAAAACAGTGGATATAGGATGTATTTTAGTAGATACCTTGGAGGAGGTATGTTGAAAGGATTTTAAAATGTATGCATCAGACTGGAAGGGGAGAAAGACAATTGCAATTAAAACGTAAAATGTTTTGCATCGAGATTTAACATTCACAGGGGGTGGGGGTGGATTGGACATTAAACAACTCGGAAAGCTTTACAATCTAATGCGTTAAACGCGTTCTTGAATGTGATTGATTAACTGAGGTAGTTTTTTAGAACTCGCATATACGTTGGCATGGTTTCAAATGGTAACAGTAACAATACATACAGTATTATAAAATATAATAATGACAATAATAATCATAATGATGTTGATAATAATAATAATAACAACAACAACAACAACAACAATAATAATAATAATAATAATAATAATAAATTAACGAAAAAAAACCCCACACAGATATAATCAGCATTTACTAATGTAAATACGAAAGTAACTGGTGTATCATGAATATAGCACTAAGAACAATGTAGCACAATGGGCCTTCACGGACCCCTAAAATTCAGTGGTGAGACCAGGTGCCTGAGAGGAGTGAGTGTCTCATGTTTGGCTAGCAAAACCCACCACGAATTCCCTTAAATACACACAACATCAGGAAATAATCAGAATAATTATGACATTAATATGGAATGCACAAAGAGTATAAAACTATTTGAAATAAAAGGATGGTCCAAAACTATCACATTTTTAGACGGACCATAATCAAAAGAATGCATGAGAAGTATAAAACGCGTAAGAAACTATTTGCAACTTATGTTTCAACCATGAAGTCAGTGTAATAAACTCATCGACAGATTTCTTACACCTTTTTCTCATTTCTGCCCATTGTGGGCCCACGTGAAGTATAATTAAATAATAATGGATAGACTAATTGACAGATAAAGAGTTAGGTTTCTAAATATGTGAATTGTTCGGAAAATATATGCACAAAAAGATGCCAAAATTATATAAAGGACATTCTCTTATAAAGTTTAGTTATATTCTTCCATTTGTTTCTTTTCAAATACATTGTATACTTAGTCTTATGCTTATTGTCTTGACGTTGCTTTTAACTATATATACATACATAATTACACATTTTTTATTATATGTTCTTTACAGTTGGAGATGGCCTAACATCTCATAAAGGACAAAAGTTTTCAACAAAAGACAAAGATAACGATTCAACTTCTAAAGAAAGCTGTGCAATTTCATTCACTGGTGCTTGGTGGTACCATGGATGCCACAGTTCTAACTTGAATGGGAAATATGGTGGTACCTCCTATAAAAATATGAGATGGCACTTGTGGCACGGTAAAGATTCCTGGGCCAAAGCAACTAAGATGATGGTTAAATGTTAAAATATGAAGTTTTGTGAAGGTTCCAATGTATTTGTTCTTAATCTATGCGATCTATCTAAACGAGGTTGCTCTGTGGTAAAGTCAGATTTCTTAATTCCCCACTGTATTGTCATAGTTTAGTGGAATACAGCATGAAAAAAGAAAGGGGGAAAGACATCTGACCTCTGATACCTGCATTAGAAAAACAGCAGACATGCTGAGAATGAGCCCAAAAATCACGTCACAAAATTATTCCATAATAGATGTGGTACCGAATAATAATCTAGCGCTGGTTGACCGAATCTCCTCTGAAAAGGTTAAGAGAAGCCCAGTGGAGAGTTCCATCAGCATTTTAAGAGTACAACACTCAAGGGGTAAACACCACAAAAGGCTGGACCCAATACAGGAATACATGGTCTTCTTGATGATTTAAATGACATATTGTAGATATGGAAGAGAAAATATTTTAAAGTACCAAAACACGAAGCAATTTTTACAAATAACAATAATACCAATAATAACAGTACACCACAGTAGTTATTGATGGTCTCCTGGACGAGAGACGAGACCAAATTACCAAGCACTGTTACAAGTAAATTACCTTCAGGATAATGGAAATAAACCTTAACACTGGCCATAATATTATGATATCTATAACCCTGAGCTTACAGTTCTAAATTATTTGTAAAACTTTTGTATGGATATCCAATACGTTAGTGTTAGCTCCTGCAAAGCGAACCACTGCGATATAGATATATAACATATGATGTAAGTTTAAATTAATCGCCATTTTCAGAAGGGAAATCTACAATAGGAAATAAACTTCGTGATGTTTATCGTTAATATTAGTAGGTATATATTAAAATTGAGAAATAATGCCAGTGTGTATATTTTTATATGTTTACGTTTATCGTTACTGTTAGTATGTATTTGTTTCTTTCGTTTGAATGTAGTGTTTCATTGTTTCTGAGTATGAAATGACGTGAGATTTTGAGTATAGACTTTGATTTGTTTATATTTTAATTTTTTAAGGTAAACAATCTGACTGTCACGATAGATTATATAGTATGTTACGGAATTTAGAAAATTTTCAATTGAAATATAAGAAAATCTTGCGATAGCCAAAAAACAAACAAAAAAAAAAAAAAAAAAAAGATGACTTTATTTGGTATTGTTTTATTTAATCTTCTTAATCAAAATCTAGCATCTTTTGTCTTTAAAATATTAAAAATAAATATGTGTGTTTTGTATGCAGGGTCGAGAAGCGGTATCCAGTTTAGCTCTGCCTTCAACATTATGCATAACGTTAGCTTATTGTCCGTTTAAAGTCACATTAACGTTCATTGATTTTTGTCTATTAGAAAATCTATTTAGAAAAAATAAATCATACAATAAAAATTAAATAAGGATAAACAAATATAACATGAAAAATATACAAGCTTTAATGTTTCACATGAAATTTTTGTGTGTAATTTACTGTCAAAAATCGTTATAGGGTCGGTAACTGTCTAGTGATTGTTTTTGCTACTCTTTAGTTCTTTACTTGAATTTGTTTTGAAGTAAAAAAAAAAAACCCCAAAAGCAATGGATGAATCGCTATGATCATGTGACACCTGTAAACTATGGAGATAGGAAAGTCAGCCATGATATCGAGTTCGTAATCCTATCAGAAAAGAAAAGAGTCTTAACAGACGTAACATACGCACAACGACCTATATGTCGATAAAATGAAACAAAATATTGGAAAGCAACAGGTGCGACATGCATTGCTGTAAGATTGTGCAAGCCTAGAGAATGAAATACACTGACTTTGATTTAAATATAAAAGAATATGCATCATACAGTTTGTAATCGTTAATAGATCAATTGCATTTTAGACATTTCACATATGCAGAATTCAGTCAAGACATACTATTACTACAACTACTACTACTACTACTACTACTACTACTACTACTACTACTACTACTACTACTACTACTACTACTACTAACAACAACAACAACAACAACAACAACAACAACAACAAAACAAACAACAACAACAACAATAATAATAATAATAATAATAATAATAAATTAATGAAAAATAAATCCCCTCCACACGTATATAATCAGTATTTACTAATGCAAAATACGAACGTAACTATAGCACTTAGAACAATGTACCACAGTGGACCTGCACGGACCCATGCAATGCAGTGGTGAGACGAGGTGCCTGGGAGGATTGAGCGTCTAGTGCTTCGCTAGCAAAACCCACCGTGGATGCCCTTAAATACAGACGAAACAAACATAAATCAGCACTGTATATATACAGCAATGTGAGCAAACACCGTGTAGAAAAGTGCCACAGCCACACAACATCAGGAAAAAGGGTATAATAACACTTAAGTCCAACCCTATGCGGGTAACTTTTTACGAACTCGACGTTACAAATGTAAGGAAGCGGTGTACCACGCTACCTAAGGAACAACCTAAGGATCACCACCCATGGATCCGCTGAAGAATTGCTATTCACAATTAACTTTGGTGTGGCCATTTTGATGCATAAATGACGAATTTTATTTACAATTAATTGTCAAAGTAATTGTTGACATTTTGATACTGGATACTGAGTTTCATTACAATTAAATGAATATTATAGTTTTATGCTATTTACAAGTGTTGTAATAATTGCTGTAAGCAGGTGGCTTCGTAGAGGTTATTAGTTTGATTACTGTAAAATTATAGTAAATTATTTATACTTTGGGTATAAATGTACAGTGCTAAAAAGAATTATTCAGACCCAGACCAAGACCCAGACCTAGATCAAGATCAAGAATTAGACTTGATTTAGACACTGAAGATAGTAGATCATCGTACTGCCGGGTCTCCCCCCTTTTTTTTTTTTTGGTAACACACGAAGACACTATTTCTACACTGTATATTGCCTCGAGTATATTGCCGTGAAGATTTCATTAAAAGTATAAACTTTCTTACTGACTTTAATTTGTCGCCTAAACACAACGCATTTCGAAGTACTACCCTACACAAAGAGAATAAATTATTGTAAAATACGAAAGTAACTAGTAGTATAAATGTGATGATGAATAATGCGATAATTTTATCGGTTTGACAGGAGTGGTTACATGCATGTGTATCATTGGAAACGTGTCTTTCACATGTTTTGTCTGATTTGCTTTATCTAGCGGTTACCTGAAATTGTATATCACATACACATCAGGCAGTGATCCAAGGTGCATGCGTAATAAAGTATAAAAGTATTTGATCCTTCGTTCTGTTTTTATCGACTTCTTCTTATGAAAAGTCTACATGCTTTCCTTTCCCAACATGCCCTGACTAGGTCTATTGGTGGTTAGTTTTAGAAAATTGTTGAATATCATCTCAGTATACAAGCCTTTCCTCAATATTTTGGTCGTTAATCGGACAGATTATTGGTACAGGTCGCAGTACAGGGGTCGTAATGAAATGACATGGCTATTCTACAAAGAATTTAAGCTTAATTAAATTAAATAAACGGATTTCGCATCCTACCACTTAAAATGTCAGTCTTATGGCAAATAAATTAAAATAATGAGATATGTAGTCTGTTTTTATATCGTATCCAGTACTTTTTCTTGATACTTTTCTATGTGTAAATATCCTATCATATCATAATCTTGTAGTATTTTATACTTTATTTTTGCATTTATAAAAGTAATCATTAGCTGTATCATGTCCTTTACATATTATTTTCAGCTTATCAATGCACCATGTTGTCGGCTGATGTAGAACGTATTAAGTAATCAATAAAATGAAACTGCATATGAGTAAGTAGCAAGTGTGACATATTTTCCAGAATGGTGCATGTACTGTCTATGACAAAAATATACAATGGAGGCATTTCATTCAAAGGAAAGAAATATACAAAGGGACTGTGATGCTTTTGAACAAATATTTATAATATTATATAACATACAAGTTCTTTGTTTTACAACTCTTTCGTATGCAAAAGAAGATATCCCCATGTATCGCTCAGGAAAGAAAAATCTAACCAGACTGGTGTGAAATATGATAACAATATGACAACAATTAATGTCAATTTAATGACTTTGACAGTAAACAAAAGGAAAATGTTTAGGGGGTTTTTTTGTCATAAAATATGTGTTGTTATTTTTATATGTCTATTATGACTATTTGGAAGTAATATAGAAGTTGAATATTTTTTTTCAAAGTAAACACTAATGTGTGTGTTATTTGTATGTCACATCTAAAGTCTAGAAAAAGGTCTATTTACTACATTTACTGTCAAACATCTGATGTTTAACACATCGTGTAGAAGGCAACAGTATATTTAAAAGATTGTCTAAATTTAGAGAATGATGAATGAAAACCATTCTAATATCCATGGCGCCCAGGATTCCCGTGTTGCTAATTGTACGCCAGTATTTAAGACTGTGATTAAAAAATTTAGGTCTCGCTACGGATTTTGAAAAATTGGGATATTCATGTATTCACAATCAAAATGACTTGTATTAACATGTATTCATATGAATTGAATACATTTTCAACTAATATTAGGTTTTCTGAAATCTTGTAGTCCATATCATTCTGCGTCTGATTACCATACGATCGTCCGTTATTAGTGACCAGTTAGTTTTTTATTTTGTGCATTAGGTGCTTTAGGTATGCAAATATCAGATAACGAAAAGAATTGCATTGCTGTCAAACAAAGATATAAACATGCTGCTACTGGAGTATATACGATAAAGCTTAACGACAACACTAGGAAAAGTGTTTATTGTGAAATGGCAGTGGACGGGGGAGGATGGACGGTAAGAAAAACTGATTACCGGAGATGTATATTACACCATTACTAAAACTAAGATGTTGGTACCATGGCTGCAATATAATAACTGACTTTTAAACATAAATTTGTGCCTTTATTTTCGTAGTAGCTTTTTTCCATTAATCTCGGCCAGATATTGTCTTTCCTTCCATTAGCGATTCTGTATACATCATGTATTTATGACTTTGTTGGTGTCGTTTGCTGAATATAGGTATTTCAACGTCGTTTTGACGGAAGTCAGGATTTTTATGAGGGTTGGGCGGATTACAAAACAGGATTTGGAAGTGTGCGCGGAGAATTTTGGCTAAGAAATAGATATATGTTCTTATAAGAAAAAAGAGGAGTTACTGGCTCAGTTATGTGGCAGAAGTCACCATGGAGCTATACAATACATGAATATAAATAATATACTAGAACATATAACACATTAAAAAAATATTTGATTGTAGTGCAATTACAATACCGACTTAGGACGGTCATTTAATTTGACAAAAGCCAAACAAATGGTGTGGTTAACCGGTTTACGGGCCAACCTTCCCACTCACCAGAACAATCAAAGACGTACATTTAAAAATTTATAAATAATCCTCCATGTAAAGAACAAGGTATAAGTAATACTAATCATTCTCTTGCAATACATTAGTCTTTTAAGTAGAAATTGATAATAATCATAACCTAGCAATACAGCAGTGTGATAAGCTGATCATAATATAGCAAAACGCAATGTACTAAGAAGAAACTCATTCTAATTATTATCTAGCATGACTTGTTTTATAAGAAGACGTAATGATAAATTTGTAATTTGCTGACAAAAATGTTAGATTTGTTCAGAAATCATTAAAATTTATTTCCGTCATACTGAAACAGTAAAAATAGTTACAATGTAACATGGAAACTATCTCAAGGAGTGAGTTTTACATCTTTCATTTCAATTGCAAAAGGGCCAAGTGGCCGAAAATTTCTGAAAAGAGTAGTTTTTCTTAATTATTTTTTATTCATTATACAAACGATTTTGAAGGAGCGGGAAAATATAAAAAAAAACGTGTAAACGGTTTTCATAAACGGTAATCGATTATTAGTATATTATCTAAGATGTATAAAAGTTTCGTCACTAAAGTCGATGTCGTTAACGAGATATGCCCGTTTTAAATATACAACATAACCACGCCACTTCTTTGAATATTAAAGAAGACGGTCAGGGGAAATCACCTGACAATGAAACTCGAGTTCTTCCCGATTCTAGCATTTGTTCCACTTAACTGTTTTGTGGTCTCGGGGTCTGTGTATTGCTTTTTACTACCGCACTTTTGCACTTTTGCTTATTCCTCCATGTGAAGCATTGTTGTTGTTTTCTACAATGAATATCCGCGCGCGTGCATGATTATGGGCGGAGTATCGCCTTATTTGAGAATTGAAACCCATCGAAATTCGACTCGTATACCTTTATTCTACGAAAACGTTAAGGGAATTTAGTTTGAAATTTTGCAATTAACAGAAAGTTTATAATTTACACAGTACAGGAAAAATAAAATATTGGCGTAATTTATCCTTCTCATGCTATAATTTTCCAGTCTCGGACATTGGCACATTAATTGATTAATGAAAACAAGTGTCAGTGGCAAATGCAAATTCAATATAATGATTGAATTGGGGATAAGCAATAGGAGATTAAATAACATAAAGTGTTGAAATAAAACTGATTTCTAATTACTTATTAAAGTTAATTTTCAAAAAAAAAAAAAAAAAAAATAATGGTTGACATCAAGCAAAAGCAAAAATTTGAAAACCCACATATACCTCAATTGAAGGGAATTTTGAAAAACTAATATTTAAAGAAGTGAATAACATAAAGTTGAAGCTTTTTAAGATACCAATTAAAGTGGCCTATCACATACATAAATTTGAATTTAGAATTTCTAATTTTATACATGGAACGTCAGGAGAACCCGTGTTTCCACTAACTGTGTACTGGGTATACCTTGCGAACAATGGTGGTTCGCGTTACGGTTTAGTACCATTGACAAAGAATTCGCATTCAGAAACAACAATTTGCATCCTTATGTATTAACAGGTATTTCATAAGGCAATCGATTTGGGTTTTTGTAACATATTAAGGTAATTATATGCATTATATTGAACCTGGCATATATTTTACAGCTACAAAAATCATGCTTTGTTGTTTATTTCAATATCACACTTATAACAGGGAATGCTGTCTTGCATCAGTTAACCAAAGATGGAAGTTGCACCCTGAGAATCAATATGATCAACCGCAAAGGTGAATCTGGCTATGCTAAATACGCCAAATTCACTGTAGCTTCCGAAAAAGGATGCATACCGAATGATATTCCAAAAATACCTCGGAGGGGGTAAGTTGATTACGTTTTAAATTCTACATCAAATCTCACAGACGAGAAAGATCATTTGCAATTCCGTATTGAATGAAATTAGTGATGTTCAATTAATTTTAAAATTCCCTTACCCTGACTACACAAATACGTGAAGGGATTTTCCTATTATTGGTTATAAAACGATAAAACGAAAATCCGCATAAGACATTCAGCAGAAAAGATTTTAAATATGTTAACAAAGAGGTTTTAATGTGTTAAAATATACGTTTTCAATCAATTGATGCAGCCATACCAAATACTGCCTTGCCTCGCCCGTTGACTGTTTAATATCAATCAATATACATGTAACAACAAACATCTTGGGTTTCGTTATGTTAGCTGTTACTGATAATTTCAGTGATATAAGGCAATGCAGTCCCACACAGAAGATGAAATCGATTAGCTAATTTCTCATTTAACAATTCAATCCACGCAGTTTGCTTGTTGCTTTTTTATTTATTTATTTTTTTTTTTATATTTTGTCACCATGTTAAAATAATTTCTCTAGAAACGAAATGTGAAATTTTGATGCACTACATGCATACCTCAATCTATAAAGCCGCCATATTGAAATATTACGAAAGATTCATCTTACCGACGTAATTAAACACACGCCGTTTCTATCTTTACTGTGTCATTCGCACAAAAGGAGGAAGAGAATCAAACCAGGGTCCTTTTGATCCAATACCCCGGCAAAAAGTTCAATTTTAATCACAATTTGTATAAATTGCACTTTCCGATATTTCTTGCATTTTTGAAACTGCGATGCATAAAAATAATAATGATGTTGATGATAATAATAATAATAATAATAATAATGATAATAAAATAATAATAATAACAATAATAATGATGATGATCATGATCATGATGAATAATAAATGACTTATATAAATTACTAATTAACTTAGAAAAATGTCTGGAAAATTTTACAGATCATATTCATAACTTACATATAAATTCGGAAATATTCATTCTCAGTGATTTGTGTCTAGCGGAATTTTCCACCACAATCTAAAATTGTCAAACTACATCGACAATATGACCCTAAGATCATCGCTAAGACTACTGATCTTGTATATGGCCCTTGCATAGCCTTATGCAGACGTTTTATGAGCACTGCACACTGACTAATACGACCGTTGGTGCTCCATGGCGGGCCTTGTCTAAAACTTTTCAGAGGAGGCATGGTCCCGAACTTTGTCCCCTCTGACTATTAGTCGGGACTCCTACAGATCAAGGGTACGCGCTCGCTTCTAGACCAGCAGAACACATTAATTTTATGTTTATGTCGCTCTATATATTTTTGATATCGTAATCTTACTGTCTATGGTTATTAGTGTTTATACATTTTATAATTTTTCAAACTGAAATACTGGTTGTTCTTTTTTCTCTATATTGAGGATTATTTATAATTTTTTAAATGTGTGTCTTTTGATTGTACTGTACCGCATTTGCGAAGAGTGGGAAGGTGGAACCGTGTAACAGATTAACCACACCAACTGAGTATTTTTGTTACTTAATTAATCATCCTAAGTTGCTATCGCATGAGTCGTACCATCAATATTTTGTAATGTCATGGCATGTATTTCATTACTTATTATCAAGTTCTATTGTATATCTCTTTGGTGATGTCTGCCCTACAGCTAAGTCAGATGTCTTTCCCTTTCCCTTCTGATATAAAAATGGAAATATTGAATTTCAGATACGTGGTTGTAATTCATCCTTATTATTTAATGTTATTTCTATGTGCCTATTTACAACCATTAGATTACACATGACGTTAAATGATGTTGTTTGTCGTATTGTATAGATTTTTTTTTATTTCTACTGTTTCCTAAAATCCATTAAGCAAGATGTTTTCGCATTATAAGCATTTTACATAAAAATTGGCATTTGCATCTTACCATTCCAAAGAAAATTCTGAAACAGACAAATTCTTTTAGAATATTTTATTACTAAAGTTAGCAAAAATACTGAAATTTCGGCCAACTTGCCTTTCAATTGTGGTATTGAGAAAAAGCATTTCACATACACATCAAGTATCAAACCACTAAATAAAGGAGGAAAATGAATATCTTCTCATGAATATCCTGAATCCCTTCCTTTAATCGTATACCCTGACTAGGTCGTTGGTTATGGTGTCTGGAAAATCTAAAATTATATTATTACACAAGCTCTTTTTTCATGAATTAGGTTAGATATTAGTGGAAAACTTTTTCCTGAAAAGATGCACAAATTATAACATTTATATTGTACATGTATTTGTCCTCAGTCAGCCACAGTAGAGGGACTATAAAAACTATTTGCACAAATTTAGTGAAATAATGGAAAGGCAGACCTAACGTTCCCCTAAATATATGACTAATTTGAGAAATTAATAAAAAGAATAAAAGAATAAGATGTGATATTCAATAAATAAGTCGATAATAACATCTTTTATTTTGTATTCTGTTTTATCTTTGTTACTTTGCATTATGTTAATTCGCATTCTCATGAGTTTGTAGGTTTTATAATTTCCTTTTCCATTTATAAACACTATCACCCACTGAATCATATGCTTTACATATATTTTTACAGTTGGAGATAACTTGCCACATTATAAAGGACACAAATTTTCAACCAAGGACAGAAATAACGATATAAGGCATACAGAAAACTGTTCCGTTAGGCACACTGGTGCGTGGTGGTACAGAGACTGTTATCATTCAAACTTCATTGGAAAGTATGGTTGTACTTCGGACAGGAATATTAAGTGGCAGTCATGGCATGGTAAAGCGACCTGTCCTAAAGCAACTACTATGATGGTCAAATGTTGATCTAAGGAAATAAATATACTTAAATACATTTCTGTCTTGAACTTTCTGCTGTAACTTTTAAGTGAAAGTTATATGCATATATGAAAATATATTTCCAAGAAATGTTCTTTAAATTGTTTGGACGTATATTCTAGCTATGGATATTAAAATGAAATAAAAAAATCATTTCGATTTGTTCGGGTTCGAAGTATCCATTAATTGAGGCATGTCAACATGAGAATGCAAATGAAATGGTCATCAATTTTCCGACACACAATCCTATGCAGAGAAAAGGAGCAAAACGCAAGTATACTACAAGTAGAAATACTAATATTGATCGGTCGTTTGTGTGAAACATCGGCACTCATTTTCTTAAGAGAGGTACATATGTAATTCTACAGAATCAGCTTTAAAGTGGTCAAGAATGCAGAATGTGTTGAAATTACTCCAATGAAATTCCAATCCAATCGAAACAAATAAATCACATGCCTTTATATCTCGCGTCGGCTTAAAGAGATAGAAATCGAGTAAAATCTTACAATGGTACAAGGTATGAATTCAGATTATTGATATAAAGCAAAAATATTATACATGACTTTTCACAGCTTCAAATACTCTCTTTTTCTTATTTTAATGCAAACACACGTAAGACAAACATACGGCTTTCTAAGTATACAAAAGGAAAATGTTTAATATTTTTTGTCACAAAATATGCGTTGATAATTTTGTATGTCCCTATAACTATACGGAAGTGTATCATAAATGGAACATCATCATCAGATGTCTTCTCTCGTCTCTTTCATAAAGCAGCATGCGTTAAATTCTTGACATAGCATCAGTACATAAAAGCAGCAAAAGCGGTAAAGACGGGATATCACACGTCAAATCTTCTTATCAACTGATGTGCAGGCAACACAACACATGTTTATATCTGATACAGTGGTAAATCAATAAAATTTAATGAAAATAGCATTCAAACGTAACAGGTGTGACATATTTTACTGTAGCGCAAATGCACTATACGCAATAAATGAACTATAAACCCAATTGATTTAGTATAACGGAAATATGCAAAGGAACTTTTATATTTTTAATGAAGGATTTTACAAAATTCCATATCGTACATATGTTCTATATATTTTACAACAATTGATATATATGTACCTTATCTAACACAAAACATCATACCAATAATGAATCCGTACCTTCATGTTTTACTTGCTAACAACTCATATCATAGATTGATTCATGATATCAACTTACATAATGATATATGAAAATAAAGCAGTACAAATTTCTGTATATCTCTGCTTTATCATTGATCAAATAAATTAAAACCTTTGATGTTCAACAAAAGTTTTGTCAATGAATGAAACTATATCTGGGAGAACAATATGTGTGTTGTGCAGTGCTGAAATAAACGAACATATACCATGTAGTTAGTAACCTCTTGAGAGCATAATTTTGTTTCAGAAATTCCATGTATGCAGAATCCAGTCAAGTAAGCACTACATACAATCATGTTCAAAAGTATCATCAGAAAGCATAATATTTGTATGAATCATGCGACAATTATTTATTGGGTTTACAAGAGTAGTTGTTTACATATATTATTGAGATGGTTTCCTTTTCTAAGTCTTGTCCAATTTAGGGGTTAACATTATCAGAAATTTGAGGAAATGCAGAATCTTGTTCAATATCTGATATTTAAAAGAAGAATTATAAAAACAGTTTAAACTACAGTTCTGTCTATTTCTTTACCTTCTTCTCATTTTGTTATCTTTCTTTTTCTTCTGGTTTTTATTCTTTATTTTCTTCCTCATTGTTTTTCTACTTGCCATAGAAGTAGTTAATGGAATCGGCGTAGCTTCATCTATTGATGGCTCGAGATCTAAAACAATTAAATTTGAATAGCTGTTGTAAGGATAATCAGGAATCAATCAATTGCACAATAAATGTATATACAGACCAATAAGAAATATATGTATTTATCTTTTCTGTAGCTATTTATTTAGTTTAGTATTATGTTTAGAAAGTACAGTTGTAGAGGAATGACTAGAATTTGAAAAAAAAAAACAAAAAAAACCCCCCTAGATTTATATGGATTTTTGTGTAGTTTGGAAGCCAATGCATTGTTGGAATATCATTTTATCAATGCTTAAATTGAAGTCACACATAGCTTTACAGTGGTCAGATAGGATCTTGTCTTTAAACAATTGGGTTTCAACATACGTAGAAGTAGAGTTCAATTCCGTTTTAAGAACTGCAATATAGTATACCTTTCAAACAATGATTATATTATTAGCCTCTTTGTCAAAAGTATCATGTAAATCAGCCATTTTCCTTTTTATAGACTGGACTGGTATATAATGTGGCTATTTGAATAAACGGGGATTATTTGTAAAATTATCGATGCAAATATCGATAAGTTTTATGATTTCACTTTTTCAGTCATTCAAGTGTATTTTTACACCTTCTTTTTCACACTATCGTTTACAATAAGTGTTTAATTCTTCTTCAACTATATCCCGGCATTTGGTAAAATCCATCCTGGTAGGCAATGTATATTTTGGCCCTTTTTTAAAAAGTGAACGTAAATATTTGTCCAAAATACAATTAAGATCACACACTACTGGGTCCAAAAACCCCTGAGAATCCCGTTTTTCACTGCAAAACTCTGCAACACCCTGAAAAACTCTGAAAAACACTGAAGTCTGCCTGAAAAACACTGAAAAACTCTGACAGCCCTGATAAACACTGAAAAACTCTGAAATCTACCCTGATAAACTCTGAAAAACACTGACGACCCTGAAAAACTCTGCAAAACTCTGAAAAACTCTGACGCCACTGAAAAACTCTGCAAAACTCTGAAAAACCCTGAAAAACACTGACACCTGCTGCGATGCCCTCCGGCCGTGCGATCGCGGCCTCGCGTACTTCTATACGGTCCCTTTTATAATATAAGCCCTTGAAATGGTTTGCTGTTATCTATGTATGACCTTTAATAAGTATTAAATGTGATGAATTTATAAGCGGGGAATAAGTAAAAAAAAAAACGCATTTTTTTACCATTTGTCAAGGACTTATTTTAACGATGTTTATAGATAAAATTACTAAGATATTGTTCCTATTCTGACTTACGTTTGTAAGATGATCTTTACAATTGCAGTTTAATAAATCACATGAATTACGTACTTAGCAAAAACAATTTTATTGACACAGGACTTTCCAGCGCGATGTCACTTGTTTTATTGATCGACTTAAAGAAAGAAAGAAGAATGAAACAAACAAACAAACGAACGAACAAATAATCTAACTACAGCAGTAGCATGTTACTTAACATCGTTGTTTCATAGAGGTGCATTAAGGGGAGGGGGAAATAAGTACAAAATATAGAACAAGACATTTTAAAATTCATGTATTTATTTATTTATTTATTTATTTATCTATTTATTTATTTATTTATTTATTTATAATAAAAGCACTATTTTTCCGTACTGTAAACTTTTAGGCCAGCGGCCTTCCTCGGCGGACTTCATTTATTTATTTATTTATTATTTATCTATTTATTTAATTATTAATTCATCTATTTATTTATAATAAGAACATTTAACTTTTCCGTACGAAAAAAAAAATACATCAAAATAAATTTAATAAAAATAATAAGATTTTAAAAAATCGATAGACGAAGTTTACAGAAAACGCATAGTTTTAATTGTAAACAGATAAATAAATACAGAAAAAAAGAAATAATTAATTCTATATATCCCTATCAATCATTTTAATAACACATAATGATTGATGTTTATTTTTACATCTTTTCCAATCTGTGTAAAGAATCCACCCAAATATCGTTATGTTACGACCTTAAGGCCGCTCCCCACTCTCTTTCTAGTTTAAAGGCATTCATGATTAATATTGATAAATCAATATTGCATTCTTCATAAATTAGTGGCCATTCACCGATAAAACGCTGTGAAGTTGCGTTAATTTAATTCTCCCCCCCCTTTTTTTTAACAGTGTCCAGCTTGAGTGAACGAGCATGGCTTTGAGTATGCGTATTTCCTTCTCGCTACAGGCCGTAACGCAGCTACTTATTTAATCCGTATGTAAATTAATGGAACAGAATAGCACTTTAAATCACAGCTTTACAAATCTCACATTTCGCATGTATTCTATAATATTGCTATTATCAGAGGAAATGCGGAAGAAATTGAACTTAAATAATTGATGTAATTTAGTTTATGACATAAAAATAAAAAAATGATCGTGTGTAAAACAAATTATTTCACTTTTGAAGATTGAAAATCAGCTTTTGTCCTAAACTTTATAAGTCACTGTTAAAATGACACTTTTAAAACACAAAATTAACATTGAAATGTATCAACTGGATATGTTTCAACCTGTTACTAAATATGTCTTGTCCCCTCATACATATTAAGGTACTGTTAATTACGATTCCCAATTTACAGCATGATAGGTAACAAACTACCGGTATATGAGATTACGAGCGATATTTACCGGGTTAAACAACCGGATGTTTATTACGTAATAGAGTACTGATGACATGTAGAATAAAGGTAAAAAAAACAAAGACTCGGATTAGAATAAAGCAATTTCAGATTCCATGCGTGTGCCGTTACTTTCTAATGAAGATATTCTAGCTGAAGAAAGCTCGGGTAAGCCGGTGTGGCCTAGTGGATAAGGTGCTCGGCTCGTGATCGAGAGGTCGCGGGTTCGACTCCCGCCCGGGGCACACCGGTGTTCTGTCTTTCGGATGAGACAGTAAAAACCGAGGTCCCGTGTCACGGTAGGCGTGGCACGTAAAAGATCCCTCACTGCTTCGGGTGGGTCCGTTGCAAAGGTCTAAATTTGTATGCAATGCATCAGGCAGATGCCGTCACCATATACGTGAAATAATCGTGGAGTGACGTAAAACAATAATCAAACAAACAAACAAAAGAAAGCTCGGGTAGCTCAGTCGGTTAGAGGGTTGGATGCATGACAGCTAGGTGATTCGGTACCATAGGTCGTGGGTTCGAGTCCCAGACGGGGAACGAATATAAGTGAAATATAGGGTGCCTTGTTAACTGTAGTGTCTTTGTGCTTTATATGTTTGTCTAATTTGTCTTTATTTTCTACAGGTATTTCTTCGGAGATCCAATATATATATATATATATATATATATAAGAGAGAAGGGGCGTATGTGTGTGGGTTGGGGGGGGGGGAGTGTGAGTGTATGGTCTCAATTTAAATATACTACATGATTTAAACATCCTACTCGACAATTTACGATTTGGATCCATAGGTTGGGGCAGATCGAGGTATCTGCTCTGAATATGACACCGTTTACTTGGAATTTATATGTCATTTTGAAAATAAAGGTCAAATACTTTGCTAGTTTTGACAGGACAGGGTATTTTTATGTAACACTTCTATGTCCCAGTCAACAGGGCGAGCGCCCTTGTATTCGCCATTGCTATACATGACCCTTACTGGATACATTGTTACAAAACGTAATAAGGGAGATACTGTTCATAGGCGGATCTAGAAATTTTTGAAAGAAAAAAAGGGGAGGGGGAGGGCACTGTCTCCCATTGAAAGGGGGGGGGGGGGTTGCTGTTAGGCGAGCACTTTGCTATACATGACCCTTACTGGATACATTGTTACAATACGTAATAGGGGGGCGGATCTAGAAACTTTTGAAAGAAAAAAAGGGGGGGGGAGGGCACAGTCTCCCATTGAAAAGGGCCGGGAGGAGGGGGGGTTGCTGTTAGATAAAATCATTTTATTGTATAGAGTTACATGATGTAGATTAATTTGGTAGTGATATGACAAACGGCAGATACCGTGTTACACTGATATATTGAAACTTATTTGATGCTATTTCAAGCAACATTATTGAATACCGAGAGAATATTTAATCACTGAAATATTTTATAGGACAAAGTTTACATATGTCATTCGAATGAAAGAGCAACACGTAGACACGTAAAATTTTCAGCTAAAGGAAGTTATTGTCCTCTGAACTTTGTTATATTACGCTTTTATAATAAATCAAAGGTTAAATTTGTATATCTTAATTTTGTGTGAAAAGTATTGATAGAGAAAAAAGTATTGCGTGGGTGTGTTTAAACCTAAAGGTCATCACATGAAAATATATGGGTATAGTCTCTATAAATGTTGCAACAGAATTGGAATAGAATGCATTGTGTTATTTCAAAATGAATGACAAGCGATTTTCTTTGTGGTCGATTTGCTGTCAGTCCTGGTGTATTAAATTCGCTTTTCGTATAAAATTTATAGGTACTGGTCACATTCAAATATTATTTATTTATTTATTTATTTATTTATTTATTTATTTATTTATTTATTCATTTTTTATTTATTATTCAATAATTCATTATTTATTCACTAATTTAGTGAATTTCTGGAGCTTCTTTATTATATATATATATTTTATTTTTTCTTCACTATTTAAATACACAGTTATGAAACAGTGATATTTACCAGGAATATATGTACATACATTTTCATTTGGAAATACAAATGTACATATATATAAATCTCGGTAAGAAAAGCCTTTGTATCGTAGTACGCCTCTGCTGGGTTTGTTTGGTTTTGAATAATGCATCAGTAAAATTAAATTTAGAGATTCGTTAAAATAATTTCACTTCAAAACACCGTACAAAAATGCAAGATATGTTTTATTTATTTTCTCTTCCCTTTTTTTCTAATTTACAACTCATCATTTTATATCTAATAGGGCTTATAGAAGGGACCGTATAGAAGTACGCGAGGTCGCGATCGCACGGCCGGAGGGCATCGCAGCAGGTGTCAGTGTTTTTCAGAGTTTTTCAGAGTTTTGCAGAGTTTTTCAGTGGGGTCAGAGTTTTTCAGAGTTTTGCAGAGTTTTTCAGGGTCGTCAGTGTTTTTCAGAGTTTTTCAGGGTAGACTTCAGAGTTTTTCAGTGTTTATCAGGGCTGTCAGAGTTTTTCAGTGTTTTTCAGGCAGACTTCAGTGTTTTTCAGAGTTTTTCAGGGTGTTGCAGAGTTTTGCAGTGAAAAACGGGATTCTCAGGGGTTTTTGGACCCAGTAGTGACATGTAATAATATGGCCCGCTGGCTGATAAATGAATTTAGAATTATTGCAAGAACAGGATGATAGAATAGAGTCAAGAGAATTAAGATTAGATGTGACTGCATTGTAACTAAATATAAGATTTGTAACAGGTTTTTTGTACTGATAGCAAGTCAGAGGTTTTCAAGATTCCCGAAATACTGAGAAATTTTAGATTTGACTCTATGGTCTCGAAAAAATATTAGAAATATTAAGAAGATATAAACCTTTCTTAACAAATTAAATCTTGATTAATTGCTATTTAGGAGGATGCGATGGTATACATGAGAAAAGCTTGTTATTTGAAAATACTATAATCATTTTAAGTCTAAATCAATCCGTATAACGTAAACTGATATGACTAGCCTCATCCAGGATAAGGTTTAATCTGTTGACCGAATGAGATGATAATGCATGTAGAAGTTTGGTGACGATCATTACTTCAGGCAATTAGCGGAAGATCGTCTAATGACCTATTTAACCTATCATGTGTTCTGTGGTTGTTATTACGACGACCGTGCGACCTGTGTTTCCTCTTAGCGTCTGGTCTTAGTGAAAATATATTGATATTGTTATGGTAAGAGGACATGTTACCTTGTTGAAAAATTTGGTCATTGAGACCAAGGGGATATGGAGTTTGTAGATGTTTAATCCAATAAACTTCAGCAACTAAATGTCGTTTTTTCATTTCAGATTTGGTAAAGAGTTTTGACCATATCTTTAAACAATGGCCACGTTTCAACATACAAATAGCAGGTTTAAAGGACAGAGTTATGCTTATGTATAAATTTAGGACAATGTATCATTTTTATCACTTTCAGGTCACCTGTCTTCCGATTGCATGGAAGTGTCACTTCAATATGCTATGATTAAGATCAATAATAATGTAAGTAAAGAATATAAGAATAATATATGGTTTGTTCGTCCGTGGTATCTTCAAAACCGACCGTACTCACATTTGAGTCCTACCGCAGGCGCTAGCTACATTTTTGAACTTGAATATCTGAAGATCTGAAGAAAAAACATCATCGTCGGTATTTACTTAAAACCCCCTTTCTTCGTAATATAAATAAGAAAATATAAGTTATACTACTGCTACTACTACTACTACTACTACTACTACTACTACTACTATAATAATAATAATAATAATAATAATAATAATAATAATAATAATAATAATAATAATAATAATAATAATAATAATAATATCATTATTATTATTATTAATAAAACTCATATGTGTACGTATGATGTAAGTCATAGAGTTAAATCGATAATATGAAATAAAACGAAATACTAAACATGAACACAACTGAATAGTCAATGTTATTTATACTCTATTTGCCCCTGTGCAGGAAGCATATTACCATTATCTTTTGATGGGGACAGAAAAAAAAACCCCTTAAACGTCTGTATTTAATTAAGATCCTCCTTATTGTACACATACATACAAAACAATATGTGTAAATCTGATACAGAACATAGTGTTAAATCGATAGTATGAAATAAAATATTCAGAGGTGGCACATGTAACGTGTTGCATTACGTGCACAGTGGATTTCATATGATTAAATAATTAAATGGTGCAGATTTAAGATATGATGCAAAGAGAAAAATACACTTTTAACCAAAGGATTCTTTAAAAGTGCATCCGATTGGTAAGTACTTAATTTTGAAATATATATATATATATAAAGAAGGCATGACACTTAAGAGAGTTCTACTTTGAACGATATAAGTAGTGTCTGAAGGCGAGAAAAGTAACTATATGTATATTATTTACGCCAGATGCAGTTTATGCGTTTTGCAGAAAAGTTTGCAAACTTTTAATTAACATGGACAAGGTATGAAGCAAGTACAAGTTCATCTCTTAATCACCACATCTCATTAAATCTCGAAAACAGGTTTACCACAACAATTGAGTTACGATTGCCTCCTGCAGTATGGAATAATATTTTGTAATGTCTTTTATCTGCTTATCGCTCTATTCTTTATATGTCATTATTTTGTGTAATTTATATCACAAAAAGTTCTTCCTGATTACTACGACACGGTGTGAAAAAGTCTGATAGTGTAGTGTAGTCGTATATTGTATGTAAAAACCCTTTAAGCCAAGGCTATATCAAATGAAAACGATTCAAAAATATGACACATTGCCTACTAAGTTGGGAAACGATCTGTATTAAAGGACTTCAGATATTATTAAAGTTGTTTCCTTTCAGTCACTGAAGCTTTTGAAAAGTCCTGAAGTACAAAATAGTGTTCATAGTTTAAACATAAATTGCCTTTTATGCAACCATGTATATTTTTTCTAAAAAAAGATTGAATATATGTCCATATTGTTATTTTTTATTATCCCACTAGGGAAAATAAAGATATGCCTTTGCCATTAGTGTTGAAATATGATGTTTTAGATAGAAACGCTCTTGGTCATCTTGGTTTTAATCTTTGATCCATTTGTTGGAACATAATGTTTTTATCATTAAAACGAAAGATAAAGCTTCAAATAAAAGAGAATAAATCAGCATGAGATAGAGAACATTTATATGTTGGCATCGTTGTGTCGTATGCCATGGTGATTATCCCACTATGATACATGTATTTGTGATTTATCTTAATTAAGTTTTCTCACACTTGCATTTTCTTCACTTTCAATTTAAGAGAGCAAAGCAGTGAAAAAATATATTACAATAATGTTATAACTGCAGATGGATACACGAGATAAAGGTAGTAATCATACATAAAACAGAACACTTTCATATTAATTTTTGTATTCTGTTCAGTTTTGTTTCAACATACCTTAATGAAAGCAAATTGCACAGATGCAGAACGAACTAAAATCAATAAAATATTAACATTCATTTACCTTCCGAATCAAACGGAACTAAAGAAACTGACTATGATTTCTTGTTCACATAAAATGGAGGGGGAGGGGGGGGGGAGGCTGTGTAATATTCTCGAAATATTTCAACCCTCAATCTTTCTATCTTTTATCAATTATGGTAACTAATCCAGATTATAAGTTATTGCTATATAAATAATAATAATTAAATTATTATTATTATTCAATCTGATTAAAACAATATCTTTATTCCGCTTCTCTATTTGTTCTATTGTGTATAAAGATCTGGTGAAACCCCGTAAGGGTTCATGTTCTGGTGACCTATGATTTTCAGCCAATCAGTAGATCGGCTATAAAATCTTAGGGTTGAAATTAACATCCACAGCGTGCGTGACCCACACGGTAGTTTTTGAACGGTGTTTGTTACATATTGCGTCACTAGCACGTGCCTAGCCGAGTCATTGATTGGCTGTGGGAAATAACGGTTTCGGTCACTGAGACGTCATCAGAGGTCATCAGAACGTGAACCCTTACGGGGTTTCACCAGATCTTTATACGCAATGGAACAAATAGAGAAGCGGAATAAAGATATGGTTTTAAATAGATTGTATTATTATTATTATTATTATTATTATTATTATTATTATTATTATTATTATATTCAAATTAAACCTTATATTTGAAACTATTTACCATTTTCCCTGTCATGCATTATTTGTATTATTCGTTATCCTTTACCATTTTCGAAGGAAAAAAAGAGCAGAATAGGATTGTGTAATTTCTTTGCCATTAAATCGGCGTTGGTACGATATCATGTGATTCCTGAAAGCAATATAAACGCATCAAATAGATCTTGTAACACGTTATTTCTGTTAAACATTTACTTGGGGTGTTGTCATTTTCAAATTTTTCCTATCGATACACAATTTTGAAATATCCTCTATTTTAAAGAAAACGAAGAACCAAATCACATTGCATATTGCGGATGGAAGATGATTTTTTTTTTCAAAATAAAAACAAATGTGTGTGTTATGTGTATGTCACATGCAAAACCCATAAACGGTCTATATTTCACATTTACTGTCAAACATTTGATGTTTAACACAAATTGCAGAAGGCAACAGGCGGGGTAACGGAAACCTCCAGGGATCAGGAAATAGAAGGCCCAGAAAACAGTGAATGATGCAAGTAGAACCAAGCTTATGCATACTGAGAGAATAAACTATAATGACCATGATTAAAATATAAAAGAACACACAAGTTGTTATCTGTTAACAGTTCAACCTTGTTTCAGAAAATTCATGTATGCAGAATTCAATCAAGCAACGCATATAATCAATATCTACAAATCATCATGAATACTTCTACTACTACTACTACTACTACTACTACTACTACTACTACTACTACTACTACTAATAATAATAATAATTATAATGAAAGTAATAATAATAATGATAAAGGATAAATATTATATTATGATGCATTACGAAATATTATTTTATATTGGGCCATTTAAATTTATTATTGAGATAATTGTCTTTCATAATTTTTGTCCATTTCTCGAATGTTAGAATCTTACATCAGCAGAATACCGATACTCGTATAATATTTTGTACCATAATACTGCAATTTTAGTGTCGGCGTAGCTGCAACACTTACTGTCTGGAGACATTAAACAAACGGATTTAAGTCTAACCGACTGCTATACCCATTAAAAATGGTGGTCCTATATCACGGTATGTGGCATGTAAGTGATGTCTCACAATTTCCGATGGATCGTTTATCTTGATCTATTGTCTTGTGTGATGAATAAGATATCAGGTTAAACAGAAATCAATCCATTGCGATATATATGTATGTACCCACAAAAAGGTAATATATGTATTTATCTTTTCTGTAGTTATTTACTTAGTACAGGAAACCATACGTCTACATATTCCTTGTGAAACAAAGGTCTAAAAGACGATACGTAAAACCTTTACATTTGTTCCAAAATGTCTCTGTACATAATGAAAATGATATGATTTTCAAACCTTTGTGCTCTCACTATTACAGACTTTATGTTATATTTATAAAAGATAAAGGAAGGGGTCTAGCACACGTTACTGCGACACTTGCAGCATTATAGTTCAGGATATTTTCATGGCCTATTAATAAACAGGATATAAAGTAGGTGCCTACTGGAATAGGCGCCTTCAGTTTGGCTTGCCGTGCTAGATATTATTTCGCTGAACTATTCAGTTGACTATATGCATCGTCTGCATTAGAACAACTTAAACTTCTATGATGATAAAGGAAAATTCAGTTTGTTTTGATAATAAACCTTACATATGTGTTTTCCACGTCACAGTTTGTTTACATTAAACTTATGAATGATATTATATAGAATTTAAATATATTGTAGAATTTTACAATGCAAATCTATAAATAGCAAAAAAAAATATTAAATATCATGTTTTCGTGTTCTATATGTAACCTGTAGAATCACATGTCAAAATAATGAGAATATCAAGTGACAACACATGCGACAGAACCTTATAAATATCCGACATAGTTATCATCAAACGCAATACCAAATTATGAATCTCATAGCAACAATTATATTCATTTTATGTGGATTAAGTCTGAGTGATGGACATTTTATACCTCATAAAACAATAAAAGGTATAGTAGTGATGCTCCTTAGCATAATACAGAGAAGATGATAATGAAGGTGTTGATCATCATCACCATTATCATCATCATTATCAACACCATCATCATCATCACAACTACCATCATCAACATCTTCATCTTTTTTTTTGTATTCGAGTGTGTTGATATTTAAAATATCGATTTTTGTTTTAGATAACTTTGGATCATTCGTAAAATCAGCGCCATGGAAACCGATTAATTTGTCGGCTAAAGCAGAAGGATCTATCATTGTATCTGTTCTCCAAAGGTACAAAGTTCCAGTGACGGGAGTGATTATGGGAAGAGGTCAGTTGTAACTAATCATTGCAAATAAAACTTAACACTCAGAAAGAGTTAATTTGTGTAATAGGCGGTTGAACAATGATTATCGGTGAAGTCATAAAGAAATCCCTGTTGTGTCAGAAACTCACAGGGTCAATACCTAAGAAAGCATCAATAACAGCAACAACAAGAAAAAAAACACGAAAATTAACTATATTTAAAAGATTGTCTAAATGTAGAGAAGGATAAAGAAAATCCATTCTAATATCAGTGGCTCCCGGTATTTAAGGTTGTGATTCAAAAATCTAGTAATCGCTACGGATTTTGAAAGTTTGGAATATTCACAATTAAAATGAGTTATACTGACATGAATTCATATGAATTAAATATATTTTCAACAAATATTATGTTTTGTGAAAACTTGTAGTCCATATCAATCTGCGACGTAATACCATACGTTCGTTTGTAATACCAGATAACGAAAAGAATTGCCTTGCTATCAAAAAGAGATATAAACATGCTGATACTGGGGTATATACGATAAAGCTTGACGACAACACTAAGAAAAGTGTTTATTGTGAAATGGCAGTGGACGGGGGAGGATGGACGGTAAGAAAAACTGATTACTGGAGATGTATATTACACCATTACTAAAAGTAACACGTCTGTATAATAGCTGCAATATTATAATTCATTTGTGAAACTTAAATTTGTGGGTTGTTTTCGTAAATTTTTCATGTAGTAGCCTATTCCATTAATCTCTATCATATATCTTGAAACATACATTTGTGTTATTATTTTCGTAGTAGCTTTTTCCATTAATCTCGGCCAGATATATTTTTCCTTTCATTAGCCATTTCTGTATACATCATGTGTGTATGAATTTGTTTGTGGCTTTTGCTGAATATAGGTATTTCAACGTCGTTTCGACGGAAGTCAGGATTTTTAAAAAAGTTGGGCAGATTACAAAGCAGGTTTTGGAAAGATGCAAGGAGAATATTGGCTAGGTATGTAACACGATAGATACATGTTCTGATAAGTAATATTTATTATCTTTAGTAATACACAGTATAAGTATTAATTGACAATAATACAATGAACTGCACACACATTGCGAACAATGGTGGTTCACATTACTCTTGTGTACCAACGGAAAAACAATTCTTATTCAATGGTTTTCTTCCTTATATTTCAACAGGTATTTGATAACGCAATAGATTTTTTTTTACATATTATATGTATGCATACCGAATGACATTCCAAAAATACCTTGGAGGAGGTAAATGGATCAATTCTTATTCTCGACAGCAAGAGTCAGAGAAGAGAAAGACCATTGCAACATGATATTCAGTGAAAGTTTGATCATCATGGTTAGTCGGTTTACAGTGATGATCTAATGATTCTGAAGTTTCCCTTACTCTGACAATAAGTACGGAGAGGGATTTTCCAGTTGTTGTTTATGCGGAAATCCGGAATATCTTTTTTTAAATTATGCTCAATATACGATTTAATGCTGACGAATTCACACTTTCAAATAATTGATGGTTATACCAAATACCACCTTGACGTACTAGTTGACTATTTGTCTAACACGTCGATGCAGTATTTATTTCGTTACCCGAGGTTGGCATGCCTATTTTCTGTCATGCATTTCATGTATGTCTCAATCCACACAGCACTCACATCGAAATATTAAGAACTATTCTTCTTACCGACAGTAACGGATATACGGGATCTCTGTCCTTACTGTTATTCGGACGAAATGATATCGGCGAAATAGCAAGGGAATCAAACACGGGACCGTTTTGCCTTGATGGGCCGGTACAAAGTTGAATTTTAATTATGCTTTGTATGAATTACACTTTCCCATATTTCATGCATTTATGAAACTGTAATGCATAAAAATGATAATAAATAACCAACATCAAACCAAACAATACTTTCCAATACGTGAAAATGCATGCGGGCCATCCTACACTATACACCTCCATACATTCATCGGAAAATCCGTTTATGGGGAACTTGGCCAGAAACAACAGCGTGTTTAAGACTAAAATCTTTTTAGCTCGTGATGAGTACTGGTATTTAAGTGTAACCCAAGGGGAAATATTGGTGCAGTAGTCAGAAATATGATTTCTAATCTGACAGACCAGGTTGGAATCTTGTTAATGATTTGCAGTTTCCTTGGTGTTATTGTATGTTCTACAGCCTCTGTCTTTTCAATGAGAAAGCATTCATCATCTTCCTTATCTTCCGTCGCGCGAAATATTTTGACAGAGAATATACATGAGGTAATTTTCCAGGCAGGAATCATTAACTTCTTGGTTAAAATTATCATAATTCCTATTCCATTTATATACACAGTCACTCGCTGAATCATGTGTTTTACGCGTTATTTAATTTGGGCGCTCGTAAACTGGTTACCACACAAATGGAGTGATGTTTGGTACTTTAATTGACAGTCCTAAATCGATATGTTAACTGCAGTACAATAGAATATTTTTGTAATGCCGACTTAATATTTATGTGTGTTTCCTTGGTGATTTGTGATACACCATATTCAGATAACTTCTGTTTTCTTTTTTACAGTTGGAGATGGTTTGTCATATCATAAAGAACAAAAATTTTCAACCAAGGACAGGGATAACGATATCAGATAAAAAGGAAACTGCGCCGTTAGTCACACTGGGGCTTGGTGGTACAAACAATGCCACCATTCCAACTTGAATGGAATATATGGTGGTACTTCAGACAGGGATATGAGATGGTACTCATGGCATGGTAACGATTCCTGGCAGAAAGCAACTATGATGATGGTTAAATGTTAATCTAAGGAAATAAATCTACTCAAATACATTTCTGCTTTGGTCTTTCTGTTTTTAATTTTAAGCTAGAGTATATTATGCATATATGAAAAGTTATCAACGCAGTCGTCTTGTTCGAATCCAGCATAAGCATCATTGATTGATGAAATAAATGGTGATTTGTTTTCCACCACATAATTGATGACGAGGAGAAACATATGTTACTACACGTACAGAGTTTAATATTGATTGACTGCTTGTGTGAAGAACCCACATGATTCCGATTTATTATAACAAACACTAAAGTGATTGATTTGAATATATAGCACGCCGACGACAGTGTACAACGTGGATATTCATGAAACACTCAGTAAGTAAGTTGTTAGAGCAGGTGCTCGGAGAAGTAAAAACGTTCTATTTAGCTGACCACACCTGCCATTAATGCTCAAAATATCCAGCCGACTGCTTAAAGTGCAACATAGCACATTCACGATAAATAAGGAGATGTACTGTATACTGGTTTCACAACCGCACAATATCAGAAAAACTGCATAGTGTAGCTGAAAAGTATAAGCTCGAACGTGCTCAGGAAATTAAGTAAGTTTGTAAAATGTTTTGACACCCTATGCATATATGAAAATCATTTGAATTTCAATTGGGACAAATTGGCAAGACCCCGTCAAAACTTTTAAAGTCACAAAGTGTAGGTCAATTTTACATTTGTTTGTGTTTCGTTTTTACTTTTTATTTGTTTGGGTTTTTATTTTGTGTTTCATTTTTATTTTTTATTTGCATATTTGTTGTGTTTTATTTTATTTGAATTTGATGGGGTTTTGGTTTTGGATTCATTATTAAAGATTTAAGGATTTTCCAAACAAAAAAGGTATAATAAGATCACTATGATACATTTCATTTCATGCTCTATGCAGTCGATCAAAAGACGCGCCTGAGGTATATGTTGCTCTAATATTACTCTATAATAAATCTTTGTAAGGGATCTTCAGTACTTCGGGCATAGCGTGCTTGATCAAAATCCCTCCAGCAATTCTGCTTATGAAGATACAAGTGTAAAAAGTTGACAACATGACCAACATTCACAGCCGAATTATTATTATTTTTGCCAGTTTTCCATGAAATTTACAAATTCATAGTATTGCAAACCACATATGTTTTTGCAAAGTCTTCACGACCCCCCCCCCCCCACTTTCCCCCATAAAAATCAAATGGCTGTTGTCTTATAGTAATGAAATTAAATATTAGAAAGTGACACGTGGGTGAACACGTTTTCCCGTGGCGTACACTTTGTATAACAAATAATGTTATAAAAGCAGTTAATTCAGAATACATTGTATATAGATTATATAAAGGGATTGTGATAATTTAATCAAAGATTTCACCAAAAAAAATCTTAATGCATTGTACTTAACTCGCCATAAACATACTGATCAGGCGTATGTAAAATATAGATTCGGGTACATCGTGTTTGGATGGAGGACCTAATCAATGATAAACAATTTGTAGAAATCGGTTTAAATGATACAAAGGTATGTAAAGCCATCTGGAAGTAGAAATGTATATAACAGATCCAGTAAAATGTTATTTCTGTGAGACAGTAATTCACATTTCTACTTTTCTTTTCACTATGTTGGTCTCATACATTTTATATAGATACACAGTACTTAACTAAATAACTATACGTTAGAGACGGGTATATCAATTTTGATACACATGATAGCCGCAAAAGTGGCCATATGTCTATTCGTTTCGTGTACGTTGATTAAACTTACAATTGTAATAAAAGAAATGACCGGCACGATTCTACACATTTCGGCTATTGAATGGCGCAAAAATCAAACATATATAAACATTAAGCAAACCATTGGCAATAAAACCATCCCCCGATCTGCCGTATGAAGGCTCTACACACATTTTACCCAACTTGTGTCAAAATTGCAAGTGTGAAATATCCATACGTTTAGGTTTTTGAATCTCGTGGGCAGAACCAAAGGTGTAGATGTTTGGGACTACATAAATGTGCCACAATTTTTGTAAGTGTCAAGACGGTACATCACCGATATATTTGCTCCTCAGATGAAAGCTATTTTGTATTTGATACTGTGTGTTCTAACTTCCGCAGATACATAATGTAAAATGCAAAAGATACCCGGCATCATATGATGCTAGGATTTGCATCATGGTACGACAGTGAACATTCTTATAGATCTGGTGAGCAAGATATTGACCTATTGCCCAATAGATGTAAACGTCATATGTTCTATATTTATTATAACCACCAGGCCGGTGTCACTGCTGGTGGACTGATAATCCCCGAGGGCATCATAAGTCTAGTTTTCAGTGCTTTTGTACTGACATGAAATATATACTTCAAATTTTCAGTCATCAAATTAAGTAAATCACTCTAAAACTATGGAGTATCTCCCTTATGCATACTCTGTCCTTAGATAGATACTTTGTTTCACTTTTCGGTCATTTTGGCATCAACATTGCTCTTCATATTTTATATATTTTGAGAATTCCAATCATTTGGTCACGAACATTACTGAAGAGACATAACTTGTCGAAATGCGCATATGGTATGTGTGTTCTATACTTATTCTTCTAATCGGCTAACCTGCTTTTATTTTCTTAAAACAAAGTGTAGACAAAACACAAGTCAAATTGCTGGCAGAAATAAATGTGAAACATTCATAATTACATGTATGTAACAAATGCAGTTCTTTTCAATAGTCAATATGGTCCTTTTTTATATTTGTCATATTAATTTGATAAAATGTAGTGTCATTGTGGGTACAAAGGAATCTGGACAATGCTTTATAAAGCAAGTTTAACATTCGACAAAAATGCTAAACATTTTTGGGGTTTTTTTTTTTTGGCATTTTTAACACCATGTTCTGTTTACAAAATAATGATAATGTGACAAAACATTCCACTGAACAGTATAAATATTCCAACATACCCATGTATTGCTCATAAATCATTCAGCAATACATACGATATGATGATCATCAGCGAAACGCTTGTGTTTGTTTTATGTAGAATAGGACAGAATGATTAACAAATAGCTTATAAAGCAGAGACATGTATGAGCAGTGAGCTGGATATCAATTGATTTGACAGCTAAAGCAGATCTATCCTGTCCAAGCACCTTGTAATCTGCGCTTTTTCAATATTAAAAATTTCTAGTATATAGACATTTATTGATGCATAGAGAACATTGAACTGCAAATATTCCTAAATAAAAAATTCAATTGATTCAAGTTATTTGTAATATATTTAGTACATTCTAGTAATATTTTGCGTAAGTACCTACTCTGGATAGCCAGTTATATCAGACCTAACTAAAGAACATTTATCTCATCTCAAATGAAATCACTGTTCTTTATATCCTTTTGATATGAAGTTTTCGTCATCAGATTGGGAAAAACGGCGGATGTCAGTGGTCACAGAACACCCTCCTTCCAAAGTCGATACCAACTACATAAATGAACAATGTGTAAATCTGGTGTAATGGACATTGAATCGATTGAATGAAACTTGATATTAAGAGGAAACAAAAACCACCTGCGGCATATTGTACGGTAGTATAAATGCACTGTGTAATACAAATGTAGATATAAAGGTAAATGGTGCAGTATATATAAAATAGTTGAAAAAAATGACTTGGATAATTTAACCAAAGGCATCTACAGCATTTCATGCCATCAAAATGATACCTTGATATTTCTATTTCACTGGACAGAAAGAATACTGATCAGAAACTAATTAGAACTTTGGACCGTCCTCATAAAAGATGGCCATGATTTTTTATTTTACCAGATTATATTTATAGAAATATGTGGATTCGTAAAATGGCACAAGCTAAGAAGTAAGTAATTTACATTAAAAAATATTTTACATTTTAATTCATTAATCATGTTAATATAAACACAAACATATATACTACGTATTAAATATATCACAAGTTAAAATGTAAAATGCCACTTTTGTAACTTTTTAGCTTGATGTTTGCACTTATTGTTTTATTGCGTAAACATTCCCTATCGCAGTAACCCCGGAAAGCATTTATCTTACTTAGATTAGATAGAGACATCGGAATTATACACCTATAATGCATAGAATTACACACGTTATATTTTAGCAGTCAAACCAGGGATAATAAATACTTTTTCTTCAGGTGGAGTGCTACTAAACACATTATAATGTCACTGGCCAATCAAAGATATTTTCTATTCTAACAGTTCTTAATTGTCTGCACAATAAAATAATTTGCTTAGTATGGTAATGTTAAAAGAAGGGAATGCTCTACGGAAATATTGCATAGCGAGATATTACATTGATCGTCTTAAGATCTGATATGTACTATCAACTGATACATATTTAAAAGTCAAAATCTCTATAATGAATGCAAGCAGAATGAATTTACACGATTTGACTCTTTCTACTGGGTATATGTGACGGATGTTGCTAGCAAGCAGGAGATGCTCACTCTCCCCGGCTCCTGCTCTCACTCCATCATAGGGGTTCACATATGCTCTTCAAATAGACAATTTTTGTTATTTTCTACTTAGTTTTCATTTTAACTGATTCTGTATGTCCTATGATTTCTTGATTTTCGGACTTATGGTTTGGATTTATCCATCATCTTTACATTACTGCCCCAACTGATCTTCTCTTGCTTTAAACTATGCATTTTAAATTTTAGATTAATGTCTTCGACTGTTAAGAGAAAACATTATTTGTTGCAGGGCTTTTGCGACAGAAGTTGCATGCAGGCAAGGAACGCTTATCCTCCAGATCACCTGGTCTCATTTTAATTTAATTGGGATTTGCATTTGTCTGAAAATGACGATATTTTCCTTTCATATCATGGACTCGAGATATGATTAATCTTTCGGTACTTCTTCGTTGTTTACTAACTCCTACTTGACTATTGATTAGTCTAATTTAAAATTGTAAAGAAGGATGTTTACTAATAGATAAATAGAGAATAAAGCAAATCAAATATCAAATGAAAACGCAATATTCATATTCAATGAAATGGTGTTTTCGTGTTCATATTGTCGCTTTAGGTATCATTGTACAATATAACGAGAATATCATGTGACAAAACATGCAATAGAACTCTATAAATACTCCAAGGTACCTAACATAAATCGGCCATTTTATGTATGATATGATTATCCTAATAGGAGCGGTTGTTTTTATCTCGTGTAGAATAAGTCAAAGCGATGGATTTTTTACCTCATTAAGTACTAAAAGGTATGATAATGACGATGGTGTTGATGATTGTGATGGCGGTGGTGTAGGTGTGTATACTGAAAGTGAAGATTTTGATTGTAGTGCTGTTAGTAGTTTTCTCGATCACCATCATCGATCTTTTCTTGCATTGATTATAATTGACACACATTATATATCTTTTGGATCTGTTGCTTGGCTCGAGACAAAGTATACTGTGGAATTCTCAAAGCTAATGTTAAGATAGCAAAAAACAAATCACCACGCATCATATTTTCGTGTTCCACATCTAGCTCGTTGTATCACATGGCATACACTTCTAGGTAAAAAAAAAACCCTGAGAATCCCGTTTTTCACTGCAAAACTCTGCAACACCCTGAAAAACATTGAAGTCTACCTGAAAAACACTGAAAAACTCTGACGGCCCTGATAAACACTGACAAACTCTGAAGTCTACCCTGAAAACACTGATGACCCTGAAAAACTCTGCAAAACTCTGACGCCACTGAAAAACTCTGCAAAACTCTGAAAACCACTGATACCTACTGCGTCAATGTTTCTCAGAGTTTTTCAGGGTGTTGCAGAGTTTTGCAGTGAAAATCGGGGATTATTAGGGGCTTTTTTTTACCCAGTAGTGATAAAAATGAGAATATCATGTTGCAAAACAAGTTACAGAACCTTATGTATATCCAACATAGTTTTCATGAAACGCAGTGTCAAAGTAGGAATGTCATAGCACGAATTCTTTTCTTTTGTGTGGATTGACTCCGAGTGACGGATAAGTTTCTCAAAAAGCACTGAATGTCATGGTAGCGATGATCATTACGATAATAATGTGATGATGATGATTACGAGCATTATTATCATCATTATCTTCAACATTATTATTATAATTTTTTTCTGTATGAGTGTTTTGATATTTAAGATACCGTCGATTTCTTTTTAGATCAGTTAGGATCATTTGTAAAATCAGTGGCATAGAAACCATTAGATTTCTCAGCGAAAGCGGATGGATCTGTTATTGTGTCAGTTCTTCAAAAATACAGGGTTCCAGTGAAAGGTGTTCTTAGCAAAGGTCAGTGGCAAAAATAATCATAGCAATTTTAAATGGTATTATTGCAATAACATGCGTCATTACTTTAGAATTTTCAATGTACCCCACTTCAAATGGTCATATTCCAAAAGTACCCACCGTAATCTTATAGACATCCACGAGCACCCTGTTTTCGCGAATTAAAATCAATGGAGTGTGTATAATGAAAAGACATACTTTGAATTCTATTGTGGAAGGTGCTTCAAATCTATCTTAAAATCAATTAACAACGAAGAGACAATATTAAATATAATGTGAAAATGGCTCAATTTAGCCTTTGACTCTGTTGAGCTTAAATATATTTGTATAGAGAGAAAGCTTCCCTTAAAAATCCAAAGCACCCTTCCCACCAATGATTGTAATGTTCTTTTGCTGGTTTACTTATGTACACACTCTCTTTTACGTTGCAATTTGCTTACTCTCGAATTTTACCCGATATAAGATAGTCTAGGGGAAAATCGACTTATATAATTAAAGCGACTGAACACTTATCATACAGATTTAGTACTTGATTTTTTAAAGGTGAAATCAACGATCAATATACAAACTACATGTATGTAAAACCCATTCTTTTATTATTGTTTATTATTGGGGGTCGTAGTATACTTTTATCCACAAAAATGCAAAAATATACATATTGTCTTACCAATAGAAATCTCAAAAGTGAACGAAAATAGATTAAGTATTATTATATCTATTAAATGTTATTACATTTATCTATTAACGAGAATATATAAAATATACATCTTCCAAGTATATTAGATGTTGCTGCTATTGTTGTCATTATGATAAGGAAAGTATACATTATATATTGAGATATTATATAATTTATAGAATGTTGTTTTTCTAGAATATCAACATATTTCTTTATATTTAATATTTTTAAGGTGTACATATGTTAGACGACAAGAAGAATTGCTTTGATATCAAGAAAAAGAATAAACAGGCTACAAGTGGCGTATACACGATAACGCTTGACGGGAATATCAGGAAGAAAGTTTATTGTGTTATGGCAGTGGAAGGTGGAGGATGGACGGTAAGAAAATTTGATGTTAATACAAAGCAAACTACATAATAATTATATACATATTATTTCATTTAGAATATAAAATGCAAGGTGAAAATGTATCGGGAGAATATTCCTTCATTCTCATGGAGAGGTGATATTCTTCAATTTCATAAAGAATGAATAAACTTTTTTGATGATAAACTTTAAAGCAGATTGGGTGCAGTCATAACTTGATATATATTGTGAAGAAATTAAAATAAAATAAAGAATAGTATAAAATGAAAACCATGTAACTTTGTCCCCCCCCCTGACAAAAATGCCAGTATGTATATCAATTATGTACGACCAATGCATTAATTTCATTATAGAACATTGTTGACATAGACTGTATTACTTTGGTAAAACTGATATGTATGTTATACATTTCAAGCATAGATTATGCAAAAAGAGATAACTCGATCATTGATTGGAGAATAAGTATTTTTATACGCTGTAAAAAGGATATATCGACAAAGAATATGCTACATACGGGGATTCGATTCCTTCTCTATTTCCTTTACTTTCGAATCACTTTTTCAATCAAGTCTTAGTTTTGAGATTTTTGTTTTGATTGTTTTTTGTATTGTTTTATTTAGTTGTTTTTTCATTTATGTATTTATGTGTGTGTGTGTGTGTGTGTGTGTGTGTGTGTGTGTATTTATCTGTGTGTGTGTGTGTGTGTGTGTGTGTGTGTAGGTGTGTGTTGGGGGGTTGTTGTTTTTTTTTTTTGGGGGGGGGGAGGAGGGGGGGTAACTTATTTATTTTACTGGGTGGGGTGGGTTATCTTCCTTCACATTTCTCTTACGCAGCATAGTTAAGGCGTTTTTTGAAGAGATGCAAGATTTTTTCCGCGAAAATGTTGCAATGATATTGACGTCATAGCCCCCGTGTTTCCATGATCCTTGGCAACGCCTTTAAGCATGCATTATTATGATTTTATATTTCTAATTTCAAGAAAACTGTATAAGTTAAAGTTTATTTCTTTAATAATTTAGTGCTTTATCATTTAATCATTGATACATTTTGAGACGACCATTAATAGTAACAAATTTTGAATGAACCCCGTAGATTGTAGTCATGGCCACTGCATCTTCAGTGTCGATTGAATGCTTGGGGAATCGAGAAAACAGGTGCACGTTAAAAGGTGAATAACAAAGCATGCGAAGATGAAGAAAGGCCTTATTATCAGATGAAAAGCAATTGTAACTATTTTAAAACTAAAAAAAAAAAAAAAAGATTAAAGAAACAACGATTCCACATGAATTATTTGACATATTTTGGTGTTTTTCTATATATAATCGAGACCCACACCTTTTATACATTGTATAACGATAATATTATATACACATGTAAATAGGTTTTACGGATTCGGGAAGTGTTTATCTATATATTACATATTATATCTTTTTTTTTTCAAGATATTGTTCTTTCCTTAATTCTCCTTGACAAGTTAAATTTCGCGGATAACAAAGGTATTCGTCTATTTTTAGATCTAGGATTTACTTGCTTTTCCCGGCGTCTCCGAAACGTTTGAAATATAATGTACGCACTCGTTTATCTAACAACATTGCAGATAAATTAAAAGCACCCCCTCATATCAACAAATGATGATAAAAGTCTTTAGATATATGAAAAGTTGATAAAATTTCCTATATGAAAAATGCTGCGGGATCCTACTATAATAACAAATAACTCGGCATTTACATAAAATAGATCGAAAAATGACGCTTTTTCGTATGACACTCGTTAATTTTGTTCATTATACAATTATAAATGGAATTTCTCATGATCCCGCAGCACTTTTACTAAAGAAAGAGATACAACGAAGGAAATGATAGGAATTTCATGCTATTAATGATAGGGTAAGAGGGGGTGCTTTTGAAAAATTTACGGTGCTTTGACATTGTTCTATTTTTAGATTTATGTTGCTATGAAGTCACGTGACAATTACAAATATGTATGGAACGCAATTCGGAACATGTGTTAAATTAAAAAATAATAAGTCATGTAAAGATAATAGCTAAATAAGACAATATGGGACAGGAAAAATAATATTCAATCTTATTAGGAAAAAAGACGAAATCGGCCTTAACTGTGCTGCGTACAATTCTATTTTCTTGATATAGGTATTTCAACGTCGTTTTGATGGAAGTCAGGATTTCTACAAAAAGTGGGATGACTACAAATCAGGGTTTGGAAATGGTGGTGGAGAATATTGGCTAGGTAAGTTAATGGATAACTTTATATCAGTGTCCAAATACCAGCATAAAAAATTCAAAACTTCTTTTCATTTTACAGGTTATTCTAAAGTTGTTTTTACGTTGTGACACAATATTTATAATGTTTGTACTCGAATATTTTGGTAAATGAAACTTACATATATTTATTCTAAGAAATGAATTAAAATTAAAAAAACCATGAAGCATAAAGTTTGACAGTTCGTATACAGCTGCTAAAAGTATCAGAGCCTCACGATTCTAAGCTTAAATTTGTATAAAAAAGATATTTGTTAAGGGTCCAGTTTATATTCCCTGTATATGAAATCGATTTGATAGTGGAATAGCAATCACATGCTGCTATGTCAGTAGTTCGATAAAAGGTTCGTAGAAAGTTATTTTTAAGCATTCGTTTGCCGTACTTTACCCGTGATTTCTATCTAAAATCTTTGGTTAATTCCCAATAGATTAAAATAGGAGGACATTCAGTGATACAATGTTAAACATTATCTGCTACAGGAGATAGTATTAAGCCTTTTTATATGAAAGCATTATCGTTTGGATGTTAATAATTAAACAGTTCAAATTTACTTTAAGAGTAATGTGTAAGCTTTCATATATGACAGAAGTTTTTCGTAAATCATTGAATATTTATGACAGGGAATGATGCTTTGCATGAGTTAACGGAAGATGGCAACTGTACCCTCAAAATTGATATGATCAACCACAAAGGCGAATCAGGTTATGCAAAATATTCCAACTTCATAGTAGCTGCAGAAACCGATGCATATAGGATGACGTTTCAAAAATACGTCGAAGGGGGTCAGGTGAAAAGTATTATTTCAGTTTGGAAACGAAGTATACAATTTTAACAGAAACATTATATAATGATTTTTCTTGATAAAAAATGAAACAAACAGAAAGGAAGTATGACAGTAATATTTCGTCCCGAGGTTCAGTCTAGCAAAGCCATTGGACGGGGCCTATTATTGGTCCCTGTCCTATATAAGATAAAAAAGGACAGTGCAATTAATATGCAATTTGTGAATGTAAAGATGATGGATAAATCCAAACCACAAGTCCAAAAATCATAAAACCATAGGACATACAAAATCAGTGAAAATGAAAAACAAATGGAAAATAACAAAATATGTCTACTTGAAGAGCATATGTGAACCCTGTGGAAGAGCATATGTGAATCCTTAAGTTATTAGGGTTTGTGATTACCTTCGCTTGTTATACTCCCATTTTAAAGGCATTGAATTCTAAAACGATAATAATAACCTGCATTTAAATTAAAATCATCCTCTTCCACAATGATTATAAACAAAAATGTGGATATTTTGCTATACATGAAGTTGGCAAGAAGACGCCGGACAAAAATAAAATAGTTATATTCATATGAAGTCTGATTCGGTGGATCGATTTTCAATAAAAACTTTACAAAGCCTACAGTTAAAATAACTTGGGTTAATTGGATATTTATAAAGCATAGTGATATTTTTTTCATAATTTCGACTCATATGGAAACCAGCTTATAAATGTAGGTGTAAAAATCACTTTAAACATATTTTATTTCCAATAATGAAATGGAATTGGCCCCAAAATTTTCAAAACATTATAAAAGACCACTCCCTGGTTGTAAAATTTGACAATATTATAGAAGCTCTCTTCCTAGGTGCAAAAATTCCCAACATTTTTTAAGCCCTTTCCCTAGGTGACAAAAATTCTAGCTGATTTTCATTTCTTATCAACTATGCATCTAGGGTCCTTATATCATATCCATGTGTCAATGAAATAAATAAATGGATAAATGTGAATTTTTACTTTTTACATTTTACATCATTTACAGTTGGAGATAACCTATCATTTCATAAAGGGCAAAAGTTTTCAACCAAGGACAGGGACAACGACGCAAATTCTAGACGGCATTGCTCGATTGCGTTTTCTGGTGCTTGGTGGTACAAAAACTGTGTTATTCCTAATTTGAATGGTAAATATGGTGGTACTACAGCTCAGAATATCACTTGGTACCCATGGCGTGGAAAAGGTTCCTGGCCTAAAGCAACCAAGATGATGGTGAAATGTTAAAAATTATACATAAGAAATAAATTTTAATGGGTGTATTTTGTTTTATCTTTTATTTTAACATTGAACAGAAGTTCCGAATGCATAAACGAAAACAGAAGACATCTGACCCAGTCAAAGAGTTAATTCTGACGCACTCAATTTGTTAACTGAAAGGACAATATAACTCTCTGTAAATGACACAAAACTCTTTTCTACAAATGGTTTAACAACGCCATTAACTTCGTGTAAAGAAAACACAGCAATAATTAAACTATAGCTCGACATTTTGTTTGCGTGAACTTTCCAGTATAAAACAAACGTGACGATTGAAATTTCAGCACTTCAAACATTCCCTTTCTTAGTATTAATATCACATCATTAGCTACCTTTTAGAAATTCTTCAGATTTTTTGAACGCCCAGTGACTTTCAAATTAAGAGATCCGTTAGGTATACATTAATGGTACACTAACTCAGAATGATGAACATTAGTGTGATTGTAATATCTATTAATACCATTTTGGATTCCGAATTTTACTCCGTTTATACTGACACCGCCGGACGTAATCTGTGAGTGTTTTATGGATGCGGTATTTATGAACCGTCCACTGGCACCTGATCACCCTCACTTTATGACATTACATAAAATAGAAAATTGAACCTTTCTCCTTTATGGTATGCCGTTCTTTTAGATAACTATTGAATGTGATTTACTTGCCATCTTATTATTCGTTTATAACAAGTATAATTTCTGAGGACAAGACAAGTAGTCTTAATAGTAATAAATAGATTTGTCTTAAAAAGTTTAACTTTGACAGAAATATTTACGAGACAATGAAAATTCGATGTGATTTCTCACCTTTATACTGAATAAAAAAGGAAAAACAGTAACATCGGTAAGTACAGGACAATATTTCGCCTAATTTTATAGCACTCAACGGTACAATGCATCATGTGGTCATCTGATGTAGAGAGTAGTAAGTAATCATTAAAATGAATCCTTTGTACTAATACAACAATTAATGTTAAATTTATGACCTTGAAAATAGACAAAAGGAAAATGTTTAGTATTTTTTGTCATATAATATGTGTTGTTACCTTTATGTGTAAGTCGCTATGAATAATTGGAAGTATCTAATAGATCTTGTTAATTTTTTCTGTGATATATTAACTTCCCTTTATATCATCATCATCATCGTCGTCGTCGTCGTCATCATGCCATACAGCGTAGTCAGATGGCTTCTGCCGTCTCTTTCATAAAGCAAGATGCGTTAATTACTCGACATAGCATCGGTATAAAAAACAACAAAACCGGTAAAGATGGAATACCACAAATTAAATCTTCTTATCAACTGATGTGCAGGCGACAGAACACAAGTTTATATCTGACACAGTATTACTGCAATGAAAATAGCAAAAGTAACAGGTGTGACATATTTTACTATACGCAATGAATGAACATATAAACCCAATTGATTTAATATAACGAAAATATGCAAAGGAAATTATATATTCTTATTGAAGGATTTTACAATATTCCACATATCATACCTGTGTTCTATATATATATATATATATGAACCTTAACTAACACAAATCATCAAACCAATTATGAATCTGTCTTCGTGTTTTAACTGCCAACAAAATATAAACAGTTCTGTATATCTCTGCTTTATTATCGATCAAACATACGGAACCTCAGATGTTCAACGGGTTTATTTCATCAGAAATTTGAGGAAATGAAGAAACTCGTACAATAATAATACTTAGGATAATAATTATAAAACAGATTAAACTACAGTTCTGTCTATTTCGTTACCTTCTTTTCATATTGTTATTATTCTTCTTTTTCTTCTTGATTTTCGTCATTCTTTTCTTCCGCATTATTATTTCTTCTTATTACAGAAGTTGTTAATGGAATTGGCATCGCTTAATTTGTTCCGTGGCTCTAGACCTAAAACAATCAGATTTAAATGACTGCTGCCAGGACAATCAGGAATCAATCCATTGCAAATTAAATATATATTCAGATAAATAGGAAATATGCGTATTTATCTTTTCTGTAAATATTTGTTTAGTTCACGTAATAATGTGTTTCAGATTCCTTGTGAAGCAAATATCTAAAAAAAAAAGACATAAAACTTCAAAATTTCTTTCAAAACTGCTCAGTACATAATGAAAAAGATTTGACTTTCACAACTTTGTGTTCTAACTCCGACATATTCGGGATCTAACACATCTTACTGTGGTACTTGCTGTAATGTATTGTAAGAGTTTTTAATGACCAACTATTAAACAGGAGTGAAATCATGTACCAACAAATAAGGAATACATGTATTTATTTTTTCTGTAATTATGTATTCAGTTATTTCACGTAACAGTATATAGACATAGTACCTTAGTGTCGCTGTTCTAAATACGTATTAACCAAGGAACATTCAATTTTATCCAAATCGTAAAATTGTTAAAGAAGTAAGTATGGCGCTGGCCCAGCCAAGAGATTTTCTCTCTCCAATTAATAAAACTCAAATTAACGAAATATTGTTGACATCAAGTGCGTCTTGTTATATACTAACAAAAATTTAGTTTGCAATTCAAATTAATTACTCTGTATATATTGTCACATGTACATGTACGACATATGCTTTTAACCGAAGTAGAGCTTAATATAAAATCAAATGAAAATCAATAAATATTTGAAGATATTTTGTGTGTCATGCATTATATGTATTAATATGAAAATCAAAATTGAAAAGGATCGATTGTGTTATTCATTTGTCATAAAATAGGCGTTACGTGGATTAAATATGGTGTAGTATGTGTACAATGTGACAACTTTTGACTATTCTGAATTTATTAAAATAAAAAGTAGGTTGTTTTATGTGTATATTTTGTTCCGAGTTCAGAAGTCTGCATTTTAGACTTACCGTCAACGTTATACATAGTGTTTCGTCTGTCGTCTATCATTTGATTCTAACAGGTCTCACTCGTGGTGACGGATACGCTTATCAAGGTGTAAAGATTGATTGAATGATTGATTTCTGTTTAACGTCATCCCACGAATATTTCACGTATATGGTGACGGCATCTGCCTGATGCGGGGCATACAGATTTTGACCTTTGCAACGGACCCACCCGAAGCAGTGAGGGATCTTTTACGTGCTATGTATACCACGACACGGGGCCTCAGTTTTTACTGTATCATCCGATGAACAGGACACCGACATGACCAGAGCGGGACTCAAACCCCGGCCTCCAGATCAGGAGTTCAGTGCAATACCACTAGGTCACGCCGGCTTCAAGATGTAAAGAAATAGAGGAGAAAGAATGTAAAGAAACATGATATTTTCATTTTAAAGCATTTATATTTAGTATCTCAATTTTTAGACTCCATATAAATAAATTACAGATGCAAGTTGAATAACACAACGAACCCCCCCCCCCCCCCCCCCCTGATTTTTTATATATGTAAAGATGTAAGTAATGTAGCAGATTTGTAAATTTTATGAGCTTCCATTCCATTCTTATGGGAAATAATATACGGTTTTCTTCTTTTAAGATTTTTTTTATAAATTATAAATTAACTATAATAGTGTGTCATTTAATATATAATCTTCATGTTTGACATAGGAAATTCAATTGACATCATACCTCCCCCCCAAAAAAGCCCCCCAAATTATACTACTAAAATAAAAAGAAATAAAAAATAATACTAATATCAAGTTTCAGGTAAGAAATGTGAATAAAAATGTAGATTGTAATGCTATACATGATCATTTTTGTGCCATGTACAAATTCAAGATATTGTTCCGAAATCCACAACTCGAAGTCGAAGAAACACGACAATACACGTGTAAATATAATATAAACAATCACGAAACTCTGTCAAAGCAGAGGTGGGCCATTTATTGTCAAGGAAACATCTCACAATCATATCTGCTAATCTGAACTGTCTCATGATTGCTGTTTCTACACATACCCTTCCCGTATTAAAATATAATGCTTTATAACATAATAAAACAATACCTGAACATGCATATGAATATAAATGGTATTCCTGCAAATTAAAACAAATAATCCATAATATTAACTTCCATAACCTTTTATGAAAATAGATAGAGTTCTGTACGTTTCTGCTTCAGTATCGATCCATATCAGTTACAGAGGTGAAACTATATCTTGGAAAGCAACATGTGTGAATTGCATCGCTGTAGTTAAGGCATGGAGAGTTGAGAGAATATAGATATATTAACCATGATTTAAAAAGCCATTATCCCCCCCTCCCCCCAATGAGGTATAATATGTGATGCATTACGAATATTGTTTTTCAGAAACTTATCAAGAAAGCAATACAAATAATGTATTTACGAAATCAGTTAAGGGTAAATAAGATATATTTATGAATTAAGCAATGATTGTTTATTGGCTAGATAAGAATATTGTACATATTGTTTTACCAATGAGCGAGTATTAGGAGATTCTACATGTTATTGGTTGGATTATTATTTTACGTTACTCCACGATTATTTCACATATATGGTGATGCATTGCATACAAATTTAGACCTTTGCAATGGGCCCACCCGACGTAGTGAGGGATCTTTACGTACCACAATTACCGTGACATAGGACCTCGGTTTTCACTATCTCATCTGAAACACAGAACACTGGTGATCCCAGGGCGGAAGTCGAACACGGGACCTATCGAACACGAGCTGAGCACCTTATCCACTAGGCCACACCGGCTTACATGTTATTGGATACTGCATTATGGTAACTTGTTCGTGACTTGATCAGAGGCTAATCATCATCGTCGTCGTCTTTATCATCGTCTTCTTCTTTTTCTTTGCTTTTGTTTTCCTTCTTGCTCTTCTTCCTCAATTTTGGAGGTTTTTTCCGGACCTATAGTACGCAGGTATCATGTGTTGAAGTAGAGACAGTATAATAAGGAGTTGTTTATTATGGTAGAAATGATATATAAATGATCGACCCCAATTGTCTATGTGAGAACAAGAAACAAGTATAATTCAATTGCTATGTAGTTGTATGTATCACATAAGGAAAAACAGGTATTTATGTTCTATGGTTATCTATGAAGTTATTTCAAAAAAACCTTTTTTTCACTAGCAACAGCACAACAATTTGTATTCGTGTGAACCTCTCCCTTCCCCCTACCTTGCCAAATTTCTAGAGTAAAACAAGGAGCCTGGGCAGTAAACGTCTTCGTATTGGTATACATCCTTCGCCTGTGTTCCATGAAACATATTACAAACACACAATAATAAAATATTGCTTGTAAAAATGAATAGGAAACAATCATGATGCAGAAACAAAATTAAAATTCATCTGAATAACTAATGCAGTATACTTAGTATATCTTTAATGTCGTATATTAACGATACAATTATAATTTTGTCTGAATATATAGGTTGCAGTGGTAGAACACAAGAATCTAGACAATGTTATATTAAGCAAATATGATAACGGAAGGAAACGATGCAAAAAGTCGTACATTGTTTGTACAAGTTTGTAATGATTAAAATGAGATACATAAATATATCAAAGCTTTATATACGCCTTTTGACAGCTGATGTTTAAACCCGAATTCATTAAAATCCAAAATATTTGAAGAGCGAACTAATCAAGAAACTGACCTTAAAGTGATGGTAAAAGAGCCATTCTGAAGACATGATTATGTTTCAGGGAAATTATTCTTAATTTTAGAATATTTACAAACCTTTTAACACTTGATACCTCTGTGACAACCCGATTTGAAAAAATTACGCATTTTGATTTTTTCTTTCTAATTGTTTTGGATTTTGAATAACCATAACGCATTTTGAAATATTTTTTTTCAAACTACGTTAAATTTGGAACTGCCTTAACGCGATTTGAAAAATCCCTATTTTTTTCAAATAGAAGTACACAGACCTATTTCGACGCATTTTGAATAAAGGGACCCATAAACCGGTTGATGGGGTCATCAATCCTGATAGGATTACCTGACAGGTTACCACTACGGATGTATAGGAATATGACCCGGACATAATTATAGTTCCACAGGACACTGTGACCTCGATCTGGGAGATATGACCATGTATCAAGGTCATATTTTACACTTAGATAATTGCCAACTATACTACGAGGTTTGGTGTCTCTGTATATTACGGCTCCATATACGAGTATAGTATGTAACTGCATTATTAATGTATATATTATTTTGTTACGACTGTGCATTGTGACTTTCAACTTCGAGATATGACCTTCGGTTAAATTTATGACATATACGTGATTATTGAAAATAATCCTGTGGTGCAACAATGTATTGACTGCAATTACACGTCACGAATGTCAGAAATAAGGTTCAGGAAATGTTTCACTATCACAGCGCACTGTGACCTTGGCCTTTGAGATACATGTATGGCATAGGGTCAAGGTTATATCATTATTTTAGTCGACCAATCATGAGATTGTTATTAGAAATTGGTAGCACATGGCTCGATTCCGAGGTGGGGATATCACATCCTCGACACCAGCGGACTTCCATTAAGGTGCATATGTGTAATATATAGTATATATAAAGAGATATATTTTGGCTCATAATATCCCCTCCTATAGGTGCTTTATGCTTATCCCCATTCAATTAATATGGTGTAGAGGACAACTTTTACATCTTATACACATAGGGAAGGAGTATTACAATTTTTGAAATAATTCACTAAGGTCCTCCAAACACCATTACCTACCATATTCAAAACAAAAAAGTTGGTGTCAATGGTGAGAATTTTCAATGTTATTCATAGGAAACTTCACTCTGAAACTGTCAAATATCCTGATTTTTGAAAAACAGTAGCAGACATAATCTCTTAGATTCGTCTAAAACTAGTAATCGAAGTCCGGATCGGAGTCGGAGTCTGAGTTGAGACATATTATTGCTGAATTCTTATTAATCAGAATCATGTCCCCTATTGAAATAAAATAAAATCAATTATATATACATGTAGTAGATAAATAATTCATCACTTTGGAGAATGCCGAATCACATAGTATTTCTGTTTCACTAAAACTAGTAGTTGGAGTCCGGGTTGGAGACCAATGCTGATCAGTTGATATGTTATAATTCATGGGGCGCCGTTTTGCTTTTTTTCCACAAAAGTTATATTCGAATTGAAGATATCTCCAATTCAATGAGATATCTTGTATTCGAATAGAAGATATCACTATTTGAATTAGTGATATTTCTTATTTAGCCTGAATAGGAGATATCTTTTATTCGAATAAAATAGGAGATATCTCGTATTAATTAAAATAAAGGATATCTCATATTAGAAGTAAAGATATCTCCTATTCGAATTGGAGATATCTCCTATTTAAAAGGTGATGTCTTCTATTCCGAAAGGAGATATCTCCATTTCAAATAGGAGATATATTCAATTAGACTAAGAGATCTCTTCTGTTTGAATTTGAGATATCATGTATTCATAAATTCGATTTAAATGGGAGATATCTTTTATTCGAATCAGAGATAACACCTACTGAATAGGTAATATCATCTATCCAGTCTGAAGAAATTTTGTATAATTGCATGAAGCTTTGACCAGTAAACAAGTTTAAATATCTTTCCTGAACCAAAGCGCAATTTGACGCGAAATGAAAAATAAAATGCATGCACTCCATCAACGCAATATGATTTTTTTTTCAAATTGTGTTCTGCTGTACCTGATTTCAACGCAATTTGAAAAACAATTTTCAAATTGCGTTGAGGCAGTCCCAAATTTAATGCAGTTAAAAAAAATTCAAAACGTGTTACAATTGTTCAAAATTAAACGCGATTTGATTTTTTTTTCAATATGCGTAATTTCTTCAAAGTGGGTTGTTACATACCTCTCTCCTATTTTTTGTGGTAACAAATCACCTTTTTATATATGACAGGGAATGATGTCTTACATCTTCTTACCAAAAAGGGAGATTGTACCCTTAGAATTGATATGACGAACATCAAAAGTCAATCGGGTTATGCAAAATATTCTAACTTCACAGTTGCTGCCGAATCTGAAGCATATAAGATGACTTTTCAAAAATTCCTTGAAGGAGGTAAGATGAAATATATAAATGTTCAGAGAATTGGGACCTTCACCGAATCTTAGATGTTTCCATATAACTGTTGCGTGTTGCTTGCAAACATAAGACGCTCACTCTCCTCGGGCACCTGGTCTATCCTGGAATATTGCATATTCCGGTGTTCACAATGGTTTGTGTCGGACAGTTTCATAAGTTAGCCTCCCCCTTTAGATTTCGGCACCAGAAAACCAATCGGTATTTCCTCGTTATTTATTTACTGACTACGTCATATAAAACATTTTTTTGTATCTAGACGGTACGTTTACCGGCTTCAGTTGCCCAAGTCTTTTTGGGAAAAAAGGTTTAAATACGAATAATTCTGTCTTTTTGATATATTTTTTGACATTGCCTTCATTTTGCAATAAGGTGAAACATAAATAAAGTCTTTTTTTAGTTGTCAAAAAGCCATTGGAAAAAGAATATTAGTACACACGGATGTCTTCAAGAAATCAGGTGTTAGTGAATGGGGGAATTCTGCTCAGGTTAAATTTAGTGATTAATTTGAACCTCTTGTTCATTATCGTTAATTTATGTAAATATTTGCTTCATTGTATATAATACTTCTTTAGTGTAGTTGGAGACGGCTTATCGTACCAAAAAGAGTCCAAATTCTCAACCAAAGACAGAGATAATGATAAAAGTTCTAGACACTGTTCTATTACCTATACTGGGGCTTGGTGGTACAATAACTGCTATTATGCCAACTTGAATGGAATGTATAATGGAACGACCGCCAAGAATATGAAATGGGATCCGAGGTACCGAAAACAGACCTTTGTTAAAGCGACCAAGATGATGGTCAAATGTTAAATACAGAAGCAAACAAATAAATACATTCAACAACATTTCCACCTTTGTCTGTTTACATATAAGCGATCAATATGGTTGTATATCTAAGTAAACGTAATTCAAATGCAGTCTTATTTCGATTAACATTTCTCTGAACATTATCTTTTAGCTATGGTTATAAAGAAATGGTTACACAGCAATTCCGATTAGAATCCAGTATTTGCAGAACTAAACAAGGACATCAACTGAATTTTCATGCACATGTTTTGTAGATATTAGTACTTTTGAAAATTAATCGGTATACTAAAATCACACAGGAAGTGAACACGCGTAAGAATTTGACAAGAATAGGAGCATGTACGACAGTATACAAGTGTTTCATGGTAATGTACATGAAACTGCAGCAGCGACTTTGATTTAACTAAAATGACACTGGTCAATCCGTCTGAATATAATGTTTGTGAGTCTATCTTTCGATTTTATGGCCTTTATTGGCTTAAACCAATTAAATCATTTGCGGAAAAAAACATATGATACGAGACTAATAATTTAAGGATTAGCAATTGAGAGATCTTCAGATGACGTCAATGACGTAGTTTCATATTGACTGTGACTGTAGCGGCCACATGGAATATAATGTATAAATATGAAAATGGTTTATTTACAAAATATTTATCTCTTTGTACTTGCTGACAATATCATCATTATTTGAAAACTGTACTATATTGCAGTTATTAAAACCTAATTGAACTGTACTTGTCCGTATGTTGAAACCCCATTGTTGAAGCACAATATCCTATCTTACCATCGATATCGACACTATGACCCCGAAATCATTCCAGAGATCTTATGTCTTGTATTGGGCCCCTTTACAGCTTTATACAGACTTTTACTTATGTGTCGCAAAATGTTATAAAATTATATTTACAAAATTAAGAAAGACAATACCCTGGACATTCTTTGTATTTTCCGAGGTAACTTTTTAAGCAGATGCATTGAGGTGCAGTCATAATTTGATATATATTATGAACAAGTGAAGTTTATGATTGCTTTTTTTAAGTACACTCTTTAACTACACATTTAACATGTCTCCTATACATGCCCCTACCAAAGCTTGTTTCACCATGCACTTCAAATCTGATGTCCTGTGCTTGAACTGCGACACGCGTTATACTGTATAACCAGTACAATCTTTTATAAAACTTAAAATCTAATTTCATTTACCAATGATTAATAGCAATAAACGCAAGTTAAACGCAACACACAAAATGACCCATCACGGTGAAGAGAAAAAGAAGGGGGAAAAAACGGCATGCAACTGTCCTACATTTATAAAAAATCACATACCGTTCTCCATTCTGACTGTAAGTCTGGGCTGAAATTTGTCAGTTAATGACATAAATTATGTACGGGCAATTCATTAAAGAACATTGTTGTCATAGGTTTTATTATTTCGGAAAATAATATATACATTTCAATTACACTGTGTGCAAAATTTATAAATAGATAAATAAATAAATAAATAAAAACCGAGATAAATTGATTAGGGTAATGTAAAATTTCGAACATTTGGATAGGAACAGTACTCATGATGTTGTATATTGTTTTCTTTTTATTATCTCAATTAAGATCCTGCTCTATCACAAAGTTTGCGAGATGATTGGTATTAAGTTACAAATATAGTTAAAACATCAGTTTGCCAATTTTCCCACGAATTCTGTATTTTACGTCTTGGTTAATTCCAGTTTGAATGAACTGGGAGAAATTACTGAAAAACATTGTGAATAGTAAAATTAGAAATGGCAAATTATCCTTGATACGAGATATAAGATGGAGGTTGATAGCACAGAGGGAAGTTGTTGTAGACAGAGTTGATGACATATGAAGTAAAGGAAAAATGAGGAGTTACCGGCTCAGTTATGTGGCAGAAGTCACCATGGAGCTATACAATACATGAATATAAATAATATAATAGAACATTTAACACATTACAAAAATATTTGATTGTAGTGCAATTACGATACCGACTTAGGACGGTCATTTAATTTGACAAAAGCCAAACAAATGGTGTGGTTAACCGGTTTACGGGCCCACCTTCCCACTCACAGTAACAGCAGAACAATCAAAAGACGTACATTTAAAAATTTATAAATAATCCTCCATGTAAAGAACAAGGGTCAACAGGTATCGCATATTGAGAGGTCATAAAAATATAAACACGTAAGGTATTGTAAAAAACATAATGGTATAAAAATATATGCGACATCAACATGATAAACCGTGCTCTGCCAGTCTGAAAGCGAGCTAAGACCCTAGATCTGTAGGAGTCCCGACTAACAGTCAGAGGGGACGAGGTTCAGGACCATGTCTCCTCTGAAAGAGGTTTGGACAAGGCCCGTCATATAGTCCCCACCGCCCTGTTAGTCAGCGTGCAACGTTCAAGTAAAAGTCTGCATAAGGCTGTAGAGGGGCCAAATACAAGACCTTTAGTCTTTTTGATGATCTCAATATCATATTGTCTATTTAGGAGACGTTTGACTATTTTATTACATGATAAAATAACGTTATCGGAGCCTTTTACTTTCCATAGTTTATTAACGAGATCTCCGTAAAAATTAGGATGGGAAATTCCATTGGATACATACTGTTGAAAAGAAATATTTCCAAATTTAGATAGAAGTTCTGAATAAGATCTGAAGAATTTGCCGAATGTTTTTCTTAGTTTGTGATATCTGTAACCCTGAGTTAAAAGTTTAGTAGTAATTTGTAAATTTCGTTTATGAAAGTCCAAAACATCGGTGCAGCCTCTGACAAATCGAAATAATTGAGATATATAGATACCATATGATGGGAGTCGAGGGACATCGCCATCCAAGTAAGGGAAATTTACAATAGGAAATCCAAAATCCTCACGTTTATCATAAATATTAGTATATATTAGGTTGTTGATAATTTTGATGTTTAAATCTAAGAAAGGTGTAGATTTATCTCAAGTATTAGCTTTATTCAATGTGAGCTCTGGTGGATATATTTCTGATATATTTTGTAATACATAACGTAATACATAAAATGTGATGCAACTCTTGCAGGTTGACTACGGTATTACGTGGTTATACATGCTTGTCTTTTTCTATCTCGGTCAATGAAATTCGACGATGTTAACTGAGTGAATACGAATGGCACATTGGATGCTAACAAGTAATGAAAACTGAATTGAAAGTAATAAACAATTTTTATCATTGATTAGATTTCTGTCGATTCCTTTCTATTCATTAAAAGAAGAATGATTTTGAATCAGCATTATAAACGTGTTAATTTTTTGTTTTGTTTTTTTGTTATATAATATACGTTTTCGAAAAAAAAAAAACCTGAAATTGACAATACTGTCGGGCTTTTGTCTTTTTGTATTTTCTTCGTTTTAAACATAGACTTAAACATACATGTATATATAAAAATACAAATAATTAATCATTCATTGTTATTGGCTTTACCTTTTCTGGGCAATTTACATTGAAACAAGTTATTACGTTCTTACATGACAGGTTAGAAATCGCAGGCATGGGCTCAAACTTATTGCTGGGATAAAAGCTGTGAACCCCCATATCAAACTCCCTGTTACGCCCTACACTAACAATACGCCATAACAGAAAACCATTAAAAACTTTTTTGCTGTATATATGTACGGAATTGAAACTTGATAATCTATTATAAAACATTATTACTGCGACTTAACATTTTCGATATTTGACGTTATCGTGATACAAAAAAAAAGGAACTGACCAATCATATAAGGAATACTACAAACATCAGTACTCATACCCTAATAACTGACCCACAACACCTGGAAAACTTTTTTGTTGTACATATGATGTTTGACGTCATCATAATACAGAAAAAAAGAAAGGACTCTTAATATTTCCATTATATAGATAATACTACAAACATCAGTAATCATTCCCTTTTGTCCTACTTGATACCGACTGATATACATGGCGCAATGTGTCAACAATCTAGTGTAAAGGAAAGGAAATCGATGAAATATAAATATTATAAAATAACACCTGTGACATGTTGTACAGCAACATACGTGCACTGTGTAGTACAAATGTAGAGATACAGATATATGATGCAGTGTCTATAAATATCGAAAAGGGACTTGGATATGAAACCTTAGTGCAATTTATTTCACTGGACAGAAAGAATACTGATCAGCCAAGAAACAAAACATTCAAACGTCCTTATTAAAACGGAACCATGATTGTTGATTCATACCGGATCTTATTTGTAGAAATCTTTGGAATTTATAAACAAGCACAAGCTATGATGTAAGTGATATTAAATTAAAAAGAAAATATTAATACAGGCATATGTACTATACACTGCATATAACAAAATTTGAGTGTAACGTCTAATGTAACGTGAAATCTATACATTTGCATCGGACCTTCCTAAAACAGTGAAGGTTTTTTACACGCTACGCCTAACGTGGCATGGGACCTCGGTTTTTATTGTCTCATCGGAAAGACAGAACAGCAGAGTGCCCAAGGTAGGAATCAAAATCTGGACGACTCGGTCGTAAGCCGAAGTCCTCTTTCACAGAGCCATACAGGCTTTGACATTTAATTAAGAAAGTGAAACTTAATATAGAGACATATTTTGTTTGTAATGTATTATTAGTTCTGGTATAGTTATACTGTCAGTTCTACAACTTTTAATGAAGAAAAGGTAGGCAATATAATATTCCCTTATCGTCTGTCATAAGATATGCAACAAACAATATGTTGAAATAATTTTGGTTACATAAATAAAACATATAAAAATAATTATGAAAAATGCTATTTTTTGTAATATTCCAGCTTGATTGTCCTTCTTCTTCTAAGCTGTAAATTGTTAGATGCATTTGAATTGCGTATTCAAAGTTGCTTCGTCTCTTATTTCAATGAGGTGGATTTAAATTTTAAATCTGCGTCAAATTGTACAAACTCACTTAATAAGCTCACTTCTGTTCAAATATATAGTATAGACCCGTATACATACGAGACACGATGTGGAAATCTAGAGTAAAGCAAGGTATCAAATCCATAAAATGAAACTAAATATTCGGAGGTTTTTATATAGCATGTTTTACAGTAATGTACAAGGACGATTCACCAAAAATATTGATACATAATATGGGTGTTTTATCCAGTATATATTATTTATTCATAGGACTTGTATAATTTAAAGAAAGCATCATTCAGAATTTCTTATTACTTAATTGTTCTAAATTTTCAATGCAATTCTAAATAAAACAGAAAGAGAAATAAAAAAAAACAAAAAACAAAAAAACAAAAAAACAAACACTAAACAAAACACACAAGGCAAAAGGCATTTTTTTTTTCATTTGAAAGCTTAGATGCATTTTTCCTGGCATTAGTATTTTTAACAATTAGATCATTTGTCTTTAAGAAAACAAGTTTAGGATAGAAATTATTAGCATTGTGTGAATCTTGTGATATAAAATTAGAAATTCCTTCAAATTAGGATCTACATGACAGGTTCATCATGATTTGATGGAGGATTGCAATGATTGATTAATTGAATCACACTGTATAAGATTTGCAGGAAGCATGGGAAAAACTTTGTGCGATAAAACAGAAAACAGAAGACATCTGACAAAGCTGTATGACACAGATCACTAAGGACATACAAACTAGAATAAGTCTTATGTATGACACTATAAACTTAGCATTTTCAAAGTGTCAAAATAGAGGGGAGTGGAGGGCAACTGGCCTATCGCCATAGTCTTTTAATATGCAACTAACAACAATGTTATTTTGTGATACTTTATCTTACTTTTTTCTTTGTTAAATAGCTGACATCGAGTTTATATAACTATATCGCCATAAATTACACAAAAGTTATATTTCAGTAGCCAAACCAGGAGGTCTTTATCTCCAGGTGGAGTCCCATATCAAGAAATCATAGAATCAAATATCAATAAAATATACTAGCGGAAAAAAGGAATTGTGAAGTTAAGTAATTCATTGAACGATTTATACACAAATTATTTTGTTGCACTACATTGTATGTATATCATTATTTAATATAATGCAATGTCTTCCAACTCAAACATCAAATACTGAATTATGTCAAGTTCGGTTGATACGAACAGCCACTGAAAGTAAGGAGGTGCAAAAAAGTTTCACAAGTTTAGTTACGTGTTTGACCATCATGTGCACAGATGCATTCTTCTCACTTAGGACGCAATGAGCGAATAAGGATGTGCAGAAATGCCTGGGGAATGTTCCGCCATACGCTCAACAAGGAACGACGCAAAACGTCGAGCGAAGCATGGCATTTGGCTTTTGACATAGATATCGTTCCATTTCATCCCAAACATGTCCTATAAGCGATATATCCGGGGCGCTGTGTATTGTTCTGATGCAGAATGACGTTACTGTGATTGTTTTGAATGAATGGAATGACGTACAATATCGTCACGATAGCGTATGCCGGTTTAAATTCCCGCTAATATCACCAAAGGGGTCCTTCACTGTGTTTAAATACCCCCCCCCCCCTTGACCATAACGCTCCCTGGCAGCACCGAATAACACAAGTATCAATGTAACGTTCCCCAGGACGGGTGTAAACCCAACACAACTACCACTACCAAGATGAACGCCCGCCTAATGCCTACAACACCATGCAATTCACGCAACACTGTGACGCAGGAGCAGAACAGGACGGATAGCAGGACGTCGAGGACGGATGTTGGCCTCTCCATGAGACATTCCAGCTTCCAGCATCCCAATATCTCGAACACGATCATTTGCAATCAAAATTTTAATACATTTTTTTTTCCTGATTCAATAAATTGAATACAGTCAATGAATCGATTACTTACCACGTGCCGCTTAGATTCAAACACCATCACGTCGAACAGAACGTGATCTGTAACAAACTGAGTACTCAAACACATGTTTACTATATTAAAGTATGCTTTTGACAAAAAAATGTTTTGGTCAGTGTAACACATTTTACAGGAGGGAATGGTCTACGAAAAGTGGCATACCGAGTTGTTTTTGATGGTGCTACTATTTGTTACGTACTTCCAAGTGATACACATAATTCACTTAAAATATCTTAATACAAATTCAACTTCTACATAATGAATGCAAGCTATGAAATATCCTCTCATATTGCAAACTGGAACATACGTATTTTCTGTGTCCGTTTTATAAGCAGTATTTTTCTTTCAATTTCACAAACAGCTCCATAATAGATCTAAAAACTTTAATAAGAACAATTTACACATCCTGTAGTTGGTATGTTGGTTGGTTGGTTGATTGGTGTTTTACGTCGCTTTCAACAATATTTCAGTTATATCGCGACATGGAAGCAGGAGGTTACCAACCTCTTGAACATAGTGGCCCAACCCGGGAATCGAACCCGGGTCGTCGGCGCTGCAAGCCAAGCGCTTAACCACTACACCACGCCTGCCCCTTGGTATTTCGGAACTTTGTTTAAAATGCTATAGTTTGCAGTAATACCAGGGTGGTCTTCATTCTAAATTACTTTTGTCGACTATTAAAAGCAAATATTATCGTCATTCCTTGTTTCAAGGCTTAAGCGACGGATGCTGCATACAAGCAAAGGATGTTCCTTCTCGAGAGCATGTGGTCGCACTTTAACTGGGGATCATGCGTCTGAATATAACATTGTACTAGATATTGTCCTTTCAATCCGTGGACGTCGAGATGTGATTAACCCATCAGTGCTATATGTTGTTTGACTACTAATCAATCTAATATTTTAATTAATTTGATGAAGCTATGTACATTGTAAGAAAAGAGGAATTTGGGTAATGTTTACTAATACACAAATGAAATATCAGCAGATAAAAGATATTACATACGCAATATTCAAATTATGAAATAGCTTGTTCGCGTCCATATCATATTTTCAGGTATCATTTTACAAAATAACGAGAATATCATGTCACAAAGCATGCAGTAGAATACAAATATGTCAGCGCAGTATCATGAATCTGTCACATTATGTCCCATATGATGATCCTCATAGGAGCGTTTGTTTTTATCTCATGTGGAATAAGTCAGGGCGATGGGCTGATACCTGATAAAGCGATAAAAGGTACGATGATAAGAATAATGATGATTATGATTAAAATGATGATGAAGATGATGATAATGATGATGATGTTGTTGGTGAGGGATGGTGGTGCTGATTTTGTGGAAGTAAAATTGTTGATAGCAGTGGTGTAAATAGTTGTCATCAACGATGTCGTCACTTTGGTTACATTCATTATAATTGACAAACATGATGATTTTCTCAGATAGATTCGGCTCATTCGTGAAGTCAGTGGCATGGAAACCGATGGACTTCTCAGCTAAAGCGGATGGATCTGTTATTGTGTCAGTTCTTCAAAAATACAGGGTTCCAGTAAAGGGAGTTTTTGGCAAAGGTCAGTAATATGTAATCAAAACAATTTTAAATAAGGACTAATTCAATAATATGCGTCTTTTTGAGAATTTTAGATTGCCCGAAGTTCAACTGGCCAGGTTGCAATGCTAACCCTACAACTAATCTTCGAAAACGTCCACGAGCACTCTGCCTTTCGCCAGTTTAATGGCGATGGCGTCTTTGTCTGAATAGAGATCTGTCGAACACTCGAAATCTTCATTGGATGAAACTTCTTTTAAAATTCTAAAGCATCATTCCCCACCTATGATTGTGCTATTCATTTTTCCTAAATGCCTTAGGTACAAAAAGGTTGGTATGGTGTGCTTATTTTAGCATTTTACCGACGCAAGTCAAATCTTCTAGGGGGAAATCGACCTATATAACTAAAATGACTGAGCACACTTTTCAAAATGTTTTTACTAATTGGCTTTTTTCAGAACGAAATCAACAATGTCAAAATACAAATTATGTATAATCCTCTTGTTTATTGTGCTTTATTTATAAAATCGTTTAAAATATAAGTGTTGTCTGCCCAATAGCAGTCTTAAGATTGAACGACAATGGATTATGTATTACTTTTTCTATAATTATATCTTTTATTTAAATGTTTGCTCGTAATCTCTCTCTCTCTCTCTGTCTCTCTCTCTCTCTCTAGTGTTTTCTGTTTCTGTATCCTGTTTTCTATATCCTGGAGTTCTTTACAAAAGTTGATTTTTCAGAGAAATATTAACGGTTTCGTACTTCTTCGATACTCATTTATTTAAATTTTAAATCTATAAGGTGTGCATATATTCGATGACAATAAAAACTGCCTTGATATCAAGAGAAGGAATAAACAGGCTGGAAGTGGCGTATACACGATAAAGCTTGACGGAAATATCAGGAAAAAAGTTTATTGTGATATGGCAGTGGAAGGTGGAGGATGGACGGTAAGAAAATTTGATGTTAATACAAAGAAGACATTTAATGAAAGAATATATATGCATAAATGTTATATATATATTGAATTGCATTTAGTGCATGTCACAGAAGAATTGAAAATGCAGAGAAACATATTCCTTTGTTATCCTGTATTCTGAAGAGAAGTTAAACTTTAATTTTAAATATGCAAATATAATGATAGGAAAAATAAAGTATTATCTCAGGACACGGATTCCATTAAAATTTTCTTTAGCAGTTTACAAATCATTGAGCTTTTTTTTTTTTGATAGAATACATTTACGGAAACTCAGTTCGATGTAGTCATAACTTGAGATATACTGCGAACAAGTTAGATTTTGATTGCTTTTTTATGTTTATTTTACACCTATACGATTATTCTGTCTCTTATTTCGCATCTAAATATGCTCTTCAGTTTTCTACTTTTTATGACTCATTATGCTCTTCAGTCCTTTTCTCTTTGTCCATTTTTTTTACTTAAGGTGATACATATATAAAGAATCCTGTCTATATACAGCGTTATATCATTCTGAAGCATTCTATAAAAGAAAGCCTTTCACCGAGGGATCTTCTAAACATAACGTTATCCACTGGCATAGGACAAAACTTTTTAAAATCTCCCATTGAAAAGCATAGTAATATCTTATATCATCATGATTCATGAATAAAAGTAAAGTTCACTCAAAACAGTTTTTGCAATTTAAGTTTTTCATATTTTCAACAAGGGCAGATAACACCTATAAGGGCATTCATATTGTACAATCCAAAATTTTACCACCACTAACAGCAATACCGTCTAAAACATCATAGACATTTCTGTGACCTACAGCCAAAATGCAAAATATTTATGGTGATGTTTTCTTTCATTTTTTTAGGCTTATTATACCCCCCCCCCCAAAAAAAATATTAAAAAAAAAACAAAAACAAAAACAAAAACAAAAAAAAAAAAAAATAAAAAAAAAAAAATAAAATAAAATAAAATAAAAAATAAAATAGAAAACAAAAATAAAAAACCACCCCAAAAAACGAAAAACGAAAAACGAAAAAAAAAAAAAAAAAAACAATTCCCCCAAAAAGACAAATAAAACAAAATCCAACAAAAACCCAAAACTAAAAAAAAAAAAACAACAACAAACAAACAAAAACAAAACAATAATAATATTGATAATAACAATATTAAATTAAACATTCTGCAATAAAATTCCCCTACATTTGTCCCCTCTGATTGTTAGACTCAAACTGCTAGTTATGTATATGAATATATACCATCAGTGCATTAAATCTCTTCAAACACATTTGGCATAGGTTTTATTTCTTTCGTATGCTTTACATACACATCTATACATGTATAGACTACATGAAACGAGATAAATCAATTATGATAAGTAATGATAATGATAAGTAATAATAATAAACAATGATAAGTAAACATTCTTTTCCATAAATTATTTCCCCCTGCAATTACATTTCTCTGACAAATTTTCTTCCTTGATAAAGGTATTTCAACGTCGTTTTGACGGAAGTCAAGACTTCTATAAAGGGTGGGCTGAATACAAATCAGGGTTTGGAAATGCAGGTGGAGAATATTGGCTAGGTAAGTGAAACGATAGCTATATGTCAATTGTAAAACACCAGAATTCGAGAGCATTTTACAAGTTATCATTATGTTACAGTATACTCTAAAGTTGTAAGAAAACTTGTTTGGAAACTTTTGAAATCAAATGTACTCCTAATTTTACATTATTGATAATAGATTTGCATCCTTTTCCGAAGCTTGTTAACAGTAATTTACATCGAAACATGTTTACTGATGTTCTTTCTGCATATTGAAAGTTTTAGTTCTTTGGAAGTATGTAAAACGCATTCCCTTATTAAGGATAGTCGAATGGGTTGTCTTACCATAAATTACCACAATAGTGATAAATGAATATGCAATCGGTATATTTATGAATATTTAAGAACTGAACATAAAACTGAATGATAAAAGGAAGTATCGGCTGCTTTTTATAAAAAAATTGTCAAGGGTCCAGATTATATTTAAACCGGTGTGGCCTAGTGGTTAAGGTGCTGGACTCGTGATCGAGAGGTGCTGGGTTTGACTCCCGCCCAGGGCACACCGGTGTTTTGTCTTTTGGAAAAAGCGAGGTCCCGTGTCACGGTAGGCGTGTCACGTAAAAGATCACTCACTGATTAGCGTGGGTCCGTTGCAAAGGTCTAAATGTGTATGCCCCGCATCAGGCAGATGCCGTCAGTATATACGTGAAATAATCGTGGAGTGACATAGAACAATAATCAATAAATCAATAGACCTACATTCCATTATTAAAAAATTGGAAAAAAAAGAAAAGTACCCACAATTCTCTTTATTATTCTCTCTTTAACATCTAAGTGAAGATGTTTCTCTATTGCAAAGTTCTACAATAGATTTGCGACAAGTTGATGTGTCCACGAATTTTATTCTGATATTATCATTTACTTCAATCTCAATGCAATTGGAGAAAAATTCAGAAATACAACGTTAAATATCACTTGCTACAGGGCATTTATCCAAATGCCTTATAATGGCATTGTAAGTTGAATGTTAAAATGTAACGAAAGCTGACTTTCAATCATTAATTCGATTTTTGTCAATTATCCCCCAGCACCTGGGTCCTACGCCATAAACTGAGAATATACTTAAGTCATAATTTCATATTCTTCTGTTCATCAATCGGTTAATAACTGGCATTTAGATTTTGTTTAGTTTTATTCTTCTGATAAATAGAATTAAACCACTCTGCATTGAAATTTTTTGAACGTTTGATAATGGAATAAATTAAAATGAAATATTTGACTTAAAGGTGGGCCCGTAAACCGGTTAACCACACCATTTGTTTGGCTTTTGTCAAATTAAATGACCGTACTAGGTCGGTATCGTAATTGCACTACAATCAAATATTTTTGTAATGTGTTAAATGTTCTATTATATTATTTATATTCATGTATTGTATAGCTCCATGGTGACTTCTGCCACATAACTGAGCCGGTAACTCCTCTTTTTTCTTAAGTATATTCTCAGTTTATGGCGCCGGACCCTGGCCTCACCTCAAATTCATTGGGATTCGCATTTGTCAGCATTTGACATTGTACAAGATATTGTCATTTTATTCCATGGACGTTGAGATTCGAGATGTTGTTAACCTTGTGGTATCTCTCTGTTTTTTACCCGATCCAGTATTATGTTAAATTATGCACATATATGTGTATACCAATAGGTATTTGGTCAATCAAAAGCTTTTACAGAATATTTCTCTTAATTTACAAATAAAAATTCACAGTTTGGGCTTTGTTTTGGCATTATATTTAAACTGTTTAATTGATAACAGGTAATGATGTTTTGCATCAATTAACGAAGAATGGCCGCTGTATCCTCAGAATCGATATGATCAACCGAAAAGGCGAATCTGGCTATGCTAAATATTCCAAATTCACGGTAGCTGCCGAAACGGACGCTTATAGGATGACTTTTCACAAATATCTTGGAGGAGGTAAGGTGACAGTAGTATTCAATTATTATACAAACTATAGAACCTGAGCAGGAATATTGTATATGATTTTTGATACAATCATATGAAATGGATATATATGATAAATGAAAAATAGGCATTAATCACCATATTTCGATGCCCGATATTACACATTTTGACACTCTTGTTCATTATGACGTCATAAATAAATGGCCCGTCAAACATGAATGGAATTTAACTATGACGTCTCAATTGAACTACATAAAGCCTGATTTAAGTTGGATCTGGCGATCCCTCAATCGAGCAATATTGCTTTCAGCATTAAACAATGCTGCATGTCATCAGGATGCTATGGCAAAAATATGAAATCTATTGTGTTCCTTGAAAAGTTGTTTCCTTCGACAGCCTTTGTTAACACAGTCGGCCAAAGAACGGGACCAAGTATTGGCATTAAGTCTCCTTGTGAGATAAAAAATTATATGATATACATTTTTGTAAGCATAAGATATTCAGAATATGACGTATATATGTCATTATGATTTTTGAGAGAATTTTCCAATACATGTGCGTGGGATATATACCTGTGTTTACCTAATCCAATTCCAATACAAGAGTTATTTCGGTTTGAAGTAAAGCCGTCTCTTTTCCCAAGGTTTATATTAAGAACTGAAGAGACATTAGTTGTCAAAAATCGCCCATAGTTCACCAATTATCCAATACAGCAACTCTCTCAAAATGCTGCATTGATAAAAAGAACATCACTAAACGGGGATTCTTACTCTAAAATTAAGTCAATACATACAGTTTGTTGGTTGGTTAATTTGTGTTTTACGCCGCTTTCAACAATATTTCAGTTATATCGCGACATGGAAGCAGGAGGTTATCAACCTCTTAAACATAGTGGCGCAACCCAGAAGAAATACATGCATTGATTTAGTCCGCTATATGCGCCGAGGTACAACTAATGTCTCTCAAGTCATGCGTTAGACCGACACTATGGAAATTTCAAGTATAAAAGAAAACTTCATCTGACTCAGTCGTATGACAAAAGTCACCACAGACATAAAAACAAACAATAAAGACATAGATAGCCCTTACAAAAAATCAACTGTTATGCAACTGAGGCACCCACGTAGGACGGTCAATTTAACTTTCCCACTCATCACAACGGCAGAACAATTAAAGGAAATAATTAAAAAAATTTATTAATTAATATCCCGTATATATAGATCAAACAAAAACAGGCTTCCCAATTTGAGAGGTAATAAACATTACACAAGGACTGCATAATGGATAAGAATTACTATAAGACCTATATCTGTGATATTAATTTCAGCCTTCCGTGCTCTGCTCATCTAAAAGCGGGCTAAGGTCTTGTTGCATCGGAGTCCTGACAGGGTCAGAACCTTATCTCCTATGAGGAAATTTAAACAAGACTCGTCATAGAATCCCCACCGCCCTATTAGAATTATTTCTATACTAAAGTAATCCCTTAAAAATAGACATATTATAGAATATTTAAATATACAAAAATTCTGACATTCCGTTTATTTTTTTTTTCTCCACTTTGTTTTAATCAATCGAGATCAATTAAGTTGAGCAAAAGCCATTTTAACGTTCCAAAACATATTAAACAATTAATGATTTTTTATTGCATACATACAATATATTAAATAATTTCAATGCAATAATCTATGTTATTTAGATAAACAGGCTCAAAATATTCAAATGCATATATATGATACAGGAATATCCTAATTTAGAAATGACTCCTAATGATACAGTATCTAGGAAGTTGTCTTCAGTATTCCTATATGTATTTTCAACCATAAGTTTTAATTTTATTGTATTGTTTTATGGCACTGGTCACTTTAAAATCGAATTGATCATGCCGTTGCAAAGTTCTGCAGATTCCTTTATAATTCTGCATTCATTCGTTAATTGTATGTCCTCCGTTGGCAAATTACAATTTCTTTATACTTTACATTTTATTTTAACCCCGATATGTTTAATTCGGTGTATAGGAAGTCTAGTTGATAAATTTCCATTTTTACTAAGTATATATCCAAACTTCTTATAATTAATATTTAGGTGAATTAAATTAATTACTTAAAAGATGTGAAATACGTGACACACACGACTGAAGAAGTTTATGGGACTTCCGTTTGCTATGTGCGTTGACGTATGTTGTGAAATGTTGTATTTTTGCATAACTACATACCTTGCTTACTTTGTATTTACAGTTGGAGATGCTTTATCATATCATAAGGGACATAAATTTTCAACCAAAGACAAAGAGAACGATGTAAGCTCTGGTGACAATTGCTCGCGTAATTACCATGGAGCTTGGTGGTACAAAAGTTGTTATACATCCAACTTGAATGGAAAATATGGTGGAACTACAAACCGGAATATTAGATGGCAAGGATGGCATAGAAAGAATTCCTGGCCCAAGGCAACCAAGATGATGGTTAAATGTTAAATATTTATATTGAAGAAATAAACATACGAAATACATTTATGTTCAAGTTTTGTACTATAATGTTATGAAAATAGATATTCCGATGCTTCACGAGGCATAACCCCTTTCTAATTCTTAACACTGGCATTCATATTGGCACACCCCTAATTCACATTTTATTTAAACAGCAAAATATACTGTCAGTAAAGCCGACGTTCTAAAAGTGAAGATGGCAGATCTACAATGTCCAATTCATTCAATGTCCGAGCGATATTTTGTTACATTTTGATACTGACGGGGAATTTTTCTACAACGACCATGTATAATTTAACATGAAACAAATAATAAACTATTCAAATTTTATGATACAAGTTAGTTAAATTAGTCGAGAATAAGAATACATGTCAGGTAAAAGCGCAGACACGAACTACCGGCTAGACTATGGTACAACTGGTCTTACACGAATAACAGTGAAGTGAGGAAGTTCCGGACAATGTTTTCTAAAATATTTCCCGAGAATGTCTTTAAATATTCCGTAAGGTCTGTAAAAAGTACTTTAAATATTAAGTTTATCGCTTTGTTACTATATGAGCTTATTTAAAAAAAATCAATTCCAACGAAGTAGACCATACGCTGGCGATAGAGTTAAGTACAATTAAGTGAGTAAAATTAAAGAAATTGATACTTGAAATTGAGTACAACGGTCAAATGTTGCAGTAGATCTAAATTTTCATACGTATGGCAGTCAATTTAGAGAATATGTCCCATGCACAATTATAGGTATTTCGTACTGAGTACGTTTGTTTCAACAATAAGCAATAAATATTAGAAATCGGCAACGATTAAACCTTGACAAAAATATAAGAATTTCAGCATTCCTTTGAATAGATTATTTCCGAGTTTTCGATTGTGTGCTGAAGTTCGTGAAAGCACATGACTACGGATAAACATTGGTGTTTCAATTATAGAATTTGAGTCATTACAAATCTAAGAGTTTCTTAGTTTTTGACGAAATGAGTAGATATTACTTTTTTTTTCGCTTTGACTTGTGCACTGATAATATTTTTGATTTAACTTATCTCAAATCACCTGTCTAAGGACAAACAATTTCCACTTAAATTTCAGATTTCAAAATAACAGAAACGAAACACGAAAAAAAAAAACCCTCCAGCTTTTAGATGCAAAGAAAATATGAATAGGTCATATGCAAGTTATGCATATCTGCATATTTATTTGTCTGTATATTGTTTACGTCACACCATAATAATATGGTGATTCTTCTTTATACTTTAAGTCTTTTCACGATTATGTAACGTTTATTGTAACGACATTTACCTGATGTGTTGCATGCAAATTTTTTAATGTAGACACAGGAAACAGTGGGGAATCTGTCACGTGCCGCACCTCGCATGCGATCGTGATTTTCAGTGTCTCATATAAGACAGGACGCAAAAGTGTTCGCAATAAGAGTCCAATCATGGAATTTCTATGACAATTGGGTTTTGATGCAATGTACATAATGTTATACCTATGCGGATATTTCCGTGAGAATTTAACATCAAATAACACATAGTTGGAGACTGTATAACGAACTTTGTTTTATCTTTTTCATGGGAAGTATGGTCATGAACCTCGCCTATCTGACTTTAAGTAAAGATGTTTACTTATATGACACTTGAGCACATACAAACAGATCTCGATGTGTGTATATACATATCTGGTTTACATTTGAGTTTATCTGAGTTTATGTATTAAGAAGAGATCCAATATCACAAGTAATAGAAACACAAAGTCGGTGGAAATATGAAACGATTCAGACGCCTAAGAAAAAGTTGAAGAGGTTCATTGATTAAACTCTGATTGCAAAATACTTGATTGAATAGGCAAATATCACACAATTGTTTTCGCTTAAAACATTTAAATGCACAGTCTGTTAAATGTTATTTCTGTACATCATTATTTTTTTTTCTTTTCTATTTTATTATTAAGAATATTATTCTCATATTCGCTTCAGTTTTATGACATTTCATTATGTCTTAAAAATGTGTAAAACTGATACAATACAACTTGTAATAATATATGCGTTCAATCCTTTTTAGTCATTATAGTGAAATAATGAAATAAATTCTCATTCTTCGTCATCCATAGTGAAATAAGAAGAAAAAAACGTTTAACAAATTTAAGATTAATTTCCTATAGTCATTGTAAAGACGCTTATTTTAGAGTAAGAAAAACATAAATTGTACATTTCAAGATTCCATGATCTATAGGCCATTTGAAGATTTAAAAGAAAAACTGCTAAAATTATCCAGTCAGAACAATTCTTTGCTGCCGTGCATTGTATTGTATTTTATTAAAGATAACATTAAATTTTCTAAGTATCTAAGTATATTGTGGAATTAGTGACTCAGGAGTCAACGTAGGACATATGAAAATATACAAAATCACTGGATATTTGGCGGATAACGTGCAGACACACCTATATAGAAATGTAAACAGTTGAAATCTTTAAAATAGAAATCTCGGAAGATCTAATTGAATACCTAGTAAAATTATATTATCCTTTACTTCTTTGTTGTTGTTGGGTTTTATTATTATTATTATTATTTATTTATTTATTTATATGCATTTTGGCCTTTGCATAAACGATCCGTGACTAATATATTACTTTCAGCTGAAATGTTTTAAGTTACTATTATCACTAAATTTATAACAAAAAAGATACGATAATTCAAACCCCACATTCCTGTTAAACCCTGATGACTGATGGAACATTTGGACCCTTATTATAGAAAACAGAAACATCTGACAAAGCTGTATGACACAAATCAGCAAGGACATACATACAAAACATAATAATAGTAGAATATACTCGTAAAAACATAATAAAAAATATTCCCTAGTAATGAGGATGCTATACCTACTTAGGACGGTCAATTGAAGCAACAAACATCACTCAGTTGGTGTGGTGAACCGGTTTACGGGTGCACACCTTCCCACTCATCGCAAAAGCAGCATAATCAAAGGACATACATTTAAAAAGTTATAGAACAATCCCCTATATAAAGAACAAGGATCAAAAAACGAAAATCATTTTGCGATATATTCTTAACAGTTACATACTTCGATACGTCTAATTCCACAGCCATATCCACATCGAATTCAAACGGCTATGAACAATCAACCACAAACATTAAACCTCCGTTTTTGAAACGACTCCATACATGTCTACAAGCTCAAGTTCAAACAACACTTACAGTATCAGAGGTAACGTTTGAACTCGGAAAATAATAGCGCAATAATCATATGACCTTGCAACAATACCGTACACCAACATGATGATTATCGTCAGTACCAGGTTATGGTGGTTCTTTTCCTATTTACAACGGATGAATCGGGGATATGATATGTCAATCTATGGCCAAATGTGATACAAGGTAAAAATGCATTAAATCTTAAGTTCTCTGTAAATTAAAACATAGAACTAATTTGTTAATTTCATCTTTGATATTTTTCTTTCTATATATAAATTCTGTCATAATGATTAATGAAATAAAGATAACGAGATCCTGAAAAAACTTCAGATATAAAATGTTATTTTGTGATATATTTTTCACAGTTGAATTCGTTATCACACCCCACCCCACAACCACATCGACAATATCTTCCACCGACTATGAACAATCAACCACCGACACTGAAACGCATTCACTACATGTATGTGTACGAGCATACCGAAACAACTTTGAAAGCAGCAAAGGTAACATACAGACATGTAATTAAACTAAGGCACTCCATACTTGTATAATCCCACAAACTAATATGGGTTAGCCATTATCAGATGATGGCTCGTTTCATTAATCTGTAGGGTTGAACATATTGAATTTCATATGCTGAAAAAAAAATGCTGATGTCGAAGCTTTTTCTAGACATTATTTTGATATTTGTTTTAAAGATTCCTGTGCATGAAAAGTATTCACTGATAAGTGTTGTGTAGTTATCAAAACTTTCTCATAACCATGAAGTGATTAAGTGCTGTCACGTAATTAAACGAGGCACAATTTAAGAATAGTTATATATATGTTTATTGATGGTGATATTTCAAAGGACACCGTAAAATTATAATCAAATCAAATCAAATAAGCTTTATTTAAAGTCGGCAAGTATAGTAACAAATAACATAAGCTCTATTGAGCTTTTAAGACCGACATAAAACATATATACATTGTACATGGTACACATAGACTAAGACTATACACATAATAAGCACACAAAATATCACAGCATGCAAATATTATCACATTTAAAATAACATTTTAAAATTAGCTAAATGTCCATCATTAAAGTTAAAAATTCGTTATCACAAAAAAATCTTTTAACGACGTAATGCATTAAACTATAAAATGATGTGTAGTAGCACTATAGAATAAAATGGGCACTTCTAGAACATCAACTGTACGCAACATAAATTGAAGCACAATTAAAACAAAAACAGATTTTTATAAGATATTCACAAGAAATTTATCACAACATTGAAAATTAAAAGAAACGCAAAAAGCTAAAGAAATAACCAAACTCCAAGTATTGAAAATTTAAAAGAAAAACAAAAACAAAATAAAAATCAAACTACAAGCATTTACAATTTATAGAAAAGGAAAAATGCTAAAGAAAAAAATCACACTACAATCATGGAAAATTTAAAGAAAAGTGAAAGCAAATAAAACCAAACCAAATAAAGCAATTAAAGCATAAGATAAAATGCAAAAAAGTGAACTTAAATCCAGATATGCAGCAGCAGACAGGATATAAGCTTAAACTTTGAAAATTAAGGTCTAATCGACAGGCCAATCCTTCCATATTAGACCAAGAACTACATGTAATTTGTAGCTTACTTACACATGCTGCATTTGCCAGGCCATGGTTCTTAATCTTCTAATTTTTAAAGTAGGAATTTTTGCTTTTTCTAAAAGTTCTTCATATGTTGAAAGAAAATCAGAATAAATAAAACGTAAAGATCTTTCATGGACTTTCTTGATCTTTTTCGTGTTACTCTCCGAACAGAAATGCCAGGATAAGGGACAAAAATTGTTAGTCTATTTAGCCTATTAAGGTGTTTCCCAAGCCTCTTCATGATATTTATTTGTTGTGCAGCCTTTCTACATAAAATTGAGATGCGTTGGTTGACTTTAAGTAAAAAAACTAAATCAACTCCAAACAATTTGAGTGAGTCTTCACAGATGATGTTGATATTTCCAATGTTAAAAAGGCTGCTTATCGTGGGTTCTCTTCCCAACTGCTATAGCCTGAAATTTGTCAGGGTTGGCCTGCATGCAGTTAAAAATAAACCATGAAATGTGGGCATTGCTGTCACAGATAAGGGATTTTATCATAACTTCAAAATCAGGACATGACATTGATAGTGTGTTGTCATCCGCATAATTATACAATTTACCATATTTGATAAAATGAAAAATGTCATTTATAAAAACATTAAAAAGTATGGGCCCAAGGACAGACCCCTGGGGTACTCCTTTACTGATGCTCCCCCATTTACTAACAATTTGACCTATTTTTATCTGTTGTTTTCTGTCGGAAAGATAACACGAAAAGAGAGACACTGATATTGGAGACAACCCATATGCTAATAATGTTATGTGGTAAGCAGTCAAAAGCCTTGGAGAGATCCATGAGGATGGCAGCGGTGTATAAGTTTTGATCTAGGGCTTCTTTTCAATCCTCTAAAATACGTAATAATACAGTTTGGCACCCATGCCCTTTTCGAAATGCACAAAGGAAATTATGAAAAATATTATCAAAATACAGAGTTGCTCACATATGACCTTTTCAAAAATTTTAGAAACATTAGTTAGCACACTTACTGGTCGATAATTTTTCTTATCGAGTGGGTCATTTTTTTTTAAACAAAGGTGTTACTTGAGCCTCCTTCAATCTGTTGGGGAACACTGAGGTATTTAGGGTGGTATTTACTAATGAGGTATTAAAAGGCACTAATGATGTTTTGCCTGCCTTCAGGAGTTTTACTGATAATTTGTCTACCCCAACTGCTTTCTTTGTACTTAAGCTGCAAATGATTTTATCTACAGCAGAACTTTCCACAGGATGAAAATCAAATAATTCAGAAGGTTTACAGATCTCTTTTATTTTCAAAATGCTTGGATGAGATTCAGGCTTTAAAATCTTTCCCTATATCATCTGCCACATGTGTAAAAAAGTTGTTAAAAATTTCTGTTACTTTAGGTGTCTCAGTAACAAGATCTCCATTTTCATTTAGAACTATCTTGCTAGCAAGCAGGAGATGCTCACTCTCCCCCGACACCTGATCTCACTCCATCACGGGGGTTCACATATGCTCTTCAAGTGGACATGTTTTGTTGCTTTTCATTTTTTTTTTCTTTTTTGCTGATTTTGTATGTCATCTGGTTTCATGATTTGTGGACTTGTGGTTTGGATTTATCCATCATCTTTACATCGTAGGCGCAGCACAATCGGATATTTTTGTAATGTCGTTCCTTGTATATTCTACTATTATCATTTTTGTGTGCATGTCCTTGGTGATTTGTGTCATATAGCTTTGTCAGATGTGTTCTGTTTTCTCTAATAAATGTTTGTATGCATTGTAGCTTTCGGGACCGTGTAAGGTAGTACTTCGCGTTGGGGTGGTGTGAGTTTGATTCACCAGAGTGCGTTGTGTTATGCGACAAAATTATAAGTCAGTAAGAAAGTTAATACTTTTAATAAAATCTCTACAGCAACATACAAGATAGCAAGTTGGCTTCGTGCGACGTGGAAAAGGGGGAGACCCGGCAGTTACGATGATCACAATGTTATGTTTCACAATATAGTTCTTTCCAAGTTCTTTCTGAATTAAATAGATCTTAAGTCTCATGTATTTCCGAGGTCTGAACTTCAAGTATTTCCGAGGTCTGAATTCTATCAAGTATTTCCGAGGTCTAACCTAATTAAACTTCCCAATTACTTTATATATTGAAACACTATCCATTTCCACAAGGAAAATAGATTAGCCATAAATTGACCAGTCCAATTATGATAATTATACTAATTTACCACATACCTCACGAAGCCATTAGTTCACAAATTCCTAAGATTTTAAGATAAACAAGCAAGATAGACTAGCCATTAACTGACCAATTCAATTATGATAATTACAAGTCTTTAAGATAAACAAGCGTGAACTTTAGTTAAGATAAACAAGCAAGATATACTAGCCATTAACTGACCAATTCAATTATGATAATTACAAGTCTTTAAGATAAACAAGCGTGAACTTTAGTGTCTGTAATTGAATCATTCACAGGAAATATCGTCCAAGATATAATGTTCCTTGGTGGATCCATTGGTGATGTTTCTTAAAAACAATTTCTTGGTAACGTGGTATGCCGCTACCTTACAATCTTAGATGTACTCATGTCTGTTACTAGTTTTTATTATACAAATTTATTGATAGATAAACAGAACAGTTTCGGTTTAGATGATTTTTATCTATTTAACTGTATGTTATGTTCACAATACTATATCATGTAGCATACTGTAAATATGGTTATTTTCGCTGTCGATTAATTTTTAGCGATTTGCGAGTCAGTTGGAGTCGCAAAAAATATTATCTTGAAATTAAATCTACCGTTAAAATGTCTAGATCCGTCATCGGTAAAATAAGCTTGAATTGCAAACGCTAGTACCATAAATACTCAAAAATGAGATGCACCTTTTTAAGCTAAGCTATCTTATCAGGTTTTGACTGCGTTTTGTATATAGGATTAGAAATCTGTAACTTCACTTTCCACGCTTTTATCGACTTTGTGTTAACTATGATTTGACTGCAATTTGTCGTCATGTAACCCCTTTTTCTCATTTGAGCCCACCTCACAAAGTGAGAGGGAGCTTATGCTATCACCCCGTCGTCGGCGTCTGTCCGGGCAATAACTCGAGAACTATTGTAGCTAGGAAGTTTAAACTTATATGGACGATGTATCTTTATGTGTAGATGTGCATGCCTGTTTCAGATTTAGGTCATGATTTTTATTTGGACAGTAAAGAAGTCCAAACTTGCTTAAATGATGTATCTATATATGCCAAAATGGATGCTGGTTTCAGAGTAAGGTAATGACATACATTTTCCGCTCCAGTGCACATGTTTAAAAAAAATTGAGTAAAATGTTAAAAAGTTTAAGTCAACCAGAAGCGGAGCACAGTTAGTGCCCATTGGAATGCCGACATTGTTGAAAAACCTTACCTCCAAACACCACAAAAATGTTATCGATAAGAAATTTTAACATTTGGATGACAGAATTTTCCCTAACAAAGTAAGTTTTGCCGTGGTCTATTACTATGTATTTGAATTTGCGGCTTCCGTTTTTACTAGTAAATGCATTTTGAATAATTTCCGCTAATCTGTCTTTTAATTTCTGATGAGGGATCGTTGTGTAAAGAGTTGAGAAGTCAAAGGACTTGATGGAGGGAATTTTAGTAAAACGTTTTGAGTTTAGATGTTCTAACAACTCTTTTGAATTCTTAAGGATCCACATTTGATTAATTCCACTTCTGGAATATACTGTTTCGCAATATCTATGAAGGCCAGACTTAATTTCTGACAATATTTTTGTGAGTAGCATCGATACGGATTTTGTGAAACACTTCGAGGAGCCAGCGATAAAGCGTTGTTCGTAAGGATTTTTGTGCATTTTTGAAATGCAGTACAAATATGGAAGTTCTAAATTTGATTTATTTGTGTCAGTACCAAACGTATTGAGGACAGATTTATGATTCTCAAGTACTTCCGAAACCGAAAAGTGCGTGAGAGTAGAAGTAGGATTTCCTGGAGCTGAATCTTACTAGGCTGTCAAAGTAATATTTCTTACAAGTAAATGTATAATTATTAGATGCTTTATCTGCTGGTGTAATGATATAATGTTCTTGGAGGAAGGTAAGTTCTCTGACAACATCAGGATTTTTAAAAATAGATTCGAATCTGGTGTTTACAGAACTTTGTAATTTTTTAATTTTTGGTACTGCAATAGATTTTATCCATTCCCAAAGAGTTTCGACCTGTACTTCCTCTCTTTTTGCCGTGTGGCATATTCCTCACAGCAGTTCATAATATTCTCAAAATTTTGGCTTTATGTGAATGATCTGGGTTCTCTGTATTTTGGACCTTTAAGTAAAAGTTCTCTTAATTTAGTGTTTTTAACAATATCAAGATCACCAATGACCTGGCCACAAGGAGAATATACAAAATTAGATGAGGAACATGCACACGGTTGAGGATGGCATGCAGAGTTGCTAAGATCAAGACACTGTAGAAACCCTTTGTAATTATAAATTTTGGATGCAACTGATGGCGTGTAGCTATAGGAAATACATGGCGGATCTTTTGTCTTTGAAATATGGAGGTGTTTTCTCTAGAACAGACTCATGATTTAAAATTTGGCCAAAATATAAATAATCAATGCCTTTATTTGCAAATTTAATTTTGATGAAAGGGCGATTAGATTTTTCCATAGAAATATCTGACTTGACGGGACGACTTAGGACGGTCAATTGAAGTAACAGACGTCACTCAGTAGACCTTATCGCCAATGTAGTAACAGTTACGTCCCTTATAGCGTAATACAGCGTATATGTAATACATGTAACTTGCATATTCATATTATTTTATTTGCATCCATGATTGTGATAAATGTGTACATGTGCTACCAGTATATGTATATCATATGATTCACTCTTCAATTTATAAAAGAAAGTTTCAATTATAAAAGTATCATAATTTAGTATGATTCAGAACATGACTCCACTGTGTTTCTTTGTCTTTAAAGCAAAAGGGTGACCATGCCAGCTATATGTGCAAGAAGCCATCCTTGAAATACTGCAAAGTAGAAGCTTTACAGGTGAAATTTTTTAGTTATATTGAAGAGAACATACATGTATACTTTATATATAGAATAAGTGTCTGATTCTGTTACCATATTATATGCATTAAATGCATCAGCCATTGTAATTGATACCTGCATAAATACATGCACCTCAAATAAGACACGTGTTCTATACATAAGTTTTTAACTGCCAAAATATAATATGGAAACTTCCATTTTCTACAGTGTAAATATAAACAGCATCGGTAACCCCTTCTGGAAGGAAGATACAAATTAAAGGAAACAGAATCATCTCCAACTAAAGTGTGAGGTGTTATGACATCACAGATCAATGCTATCTATATGGAAATAAACAACATTGAACATTTGTCTTGAAAGGTTTAACACCGGCAATTACAGTGTAAATTAGTGATTGTGCATGATAATGTTTTTAAAAAATAAATAGAATATAAAAATTATTACAAATACTTAGATTATTGATTGAATTTAAACTTTACATTGTTTAATATCCAAATACATTTTGTTGAAAATTTTGTCGTAAAATAATGATAATTTAAATTCAACGTATTTCATTATTTTTACTGGTACATCATACATGTACAAGAAGTACAAGCAATTGTAGTATGAGACAGATACGTACCTGTAGTATGTTTATGACACTAGTAACTTTAAATTATTTAATATTGTGATTTTAAAAATCTTTCATATTAAGTATAATATTTTTAATAATTTCCTTACAGGAAGATTGTGAACAGTTACGGAAAGAAGTGGAAAACCTAAAAGCTGAAAATGTCTTGTTAAAAAGGCAACTAGAAGAATCTCATCTCCAATAGGAATTTATAAATATAGTATATAATAAAGAATGATTCAAATGTACGACATTTTCTCGGATTACCTTCCCTAGTGTTTTTATGCAATTCCTTAAATTTGTATCCAATTTGTATGGGAAAAAAATCGTTTTGGAAAGGTGCTAAAAGAGGAGTGAAAAGTGGCAACAAAATAATTACAAAAACAGGCATTAAAACTCATAAATTGTCAATTAAAGAAGAATTTATTCTCATTATGTTGAAACTTAGACTTGGTCTAGACAATGTAACTTTATCTGAAATCTTCAATGTCTAAGTTTCACACGTTTCAAGTCTCTTTATTACATGGATGGATTTTCTAAGTCAGCTTTTGAAAACTGTGATCGAGTGACCATCTAAAGAAAAGGTAAAGAAGCACATGCCTTTCTGTTTTAAGAGAAAATATCCAGACACTGTTGGGATTATAGACTGTACCGAGATGTTTGTTCAGAAACACAAAATCTCAGGAGCTCAGGCAAGCACATGGAGTAATTATAAAACAACTAACACTTTGAAAGCATTTGTGGCTATACAGCGTAATGGAGCATTTAGTTTTATTTCTACAGTTTGGAGCTGAAACATGTCGGATAGGAAAATTACGGAACAAAGTGGATTTTTAGATAAAGCAAGAAAAGGAGATCACATAATGGCGGACAGAGGGTTCCATATAAGAGATTTATTGACGGCAAAGGGGGCATATTTCAATATGCCACCTTTTTCAAGAGCTTCAAACATAGGCAAAGGTATAACTTTTACATCTAAGGAAATAACCCAAGCAAGAAAGATTGCATCACTTGGGATACATATGGAGCTTGTAATTCAGAGACTTAAAATTTAAACTTTTAGGCCATACACTACCTCTGAATATGAAGGACATCTCATCAGAAATATTGACTGTAGCTGCTGCCTTTTGCAATTTCTTACCACCACTTGTTAAAAAATATAAGTAAATTCATATGTTCTTTGTTCAAACTTGTTTAGTTAATTCATTTTAATTATAAAAAAATATTTATTTCATTAAAAATTTATATTCATATGAAGTAATGTTCTGCGTATTTACAAATTTTACAATCATAGTTTTAATTTCACAGACCCTGACATTTAATGAAAGGTTTACATGTATGTCACAATAAAGTTCTATACGTCTGCATTTAAAAATGAGGGCGTATAATGCTATACCGCTGTCGTCTGTCCGTTTGTTCGCCCGTCCGTCCCTCCACACTTGTCTGGGCTTCTCCTTAACTAAAGGGGAAACAAAACTTTGATGGTGTCATATGAACGGGTGTGGCTTGTAGTTGTGCATGTGGGTTTCAAAGTTGGGGTCAGGCCCCTGGGGTGGGGAAAATGGGTGGAGTCGGAAAAGCTTGTCCTGGCTTCTCCTCCTTAACTAAAGGGGGAACAAAACATTTGATGGTGTCATATGTAAGGATGTGGCTTGTAGTTGTGCATGTGGGTTTCAAAGTTGGGACCACATTAAGATATAATGCGGGCGTATCATGCTCCCGTTAGCGGTGCCCGATTTTTATTTTTATATAACTGTAGTCATATATCTAACATACCAGGTATATGTAGAACATGTACATGTACTATGGTATTAATAGTAATAGACAAGTAGTGAAGTACTTGAGAATGAGGACTAGTTCAAAGCAGGAAGAATTAATCTTTCATAGAATAATTTAATTTTGTTGAACGCTTTTTCCCAGTGAGTTGGATTATATGATATCCTTTCAACATGCATGCCTTTATTTGTATAAATAACAAAGTCACAATACGATAATTTCAGTATGGCCATTTGACCCAATATTTGTACATAATATGGTGATGAAAGGTCCCTTTTGAGGACTTATTTATCATTTTGCAAAGTACATGATGGTATTTTTGACATGTCAATTTGATGCATTTCATTTAGCAATTTAAAAGGAAATTTAATCTCAAGTAAACCCTGATGACAACATTTACAGTTAATAATGCCATCTGAAGAAGCAGCAATGAATGGAAATTTTTCATACACAAACACTCCAGTTTCTGTACAATAAAATGATACATGATACTTCTTTATATCTTACATATATCTCTCTAACCCCTGGCTCAGTAGTTTTACCATATTCTGTGGATTCAGATGTAAACTGGTATTTTCCAAGCACAGTTTTCACAATATAATTCTTATGATTATCTCCCATGTAATGTAAAGCATTGTGAAAAATAGATGCTTTCAGCCTACACTTTCGTTGATAATACCATATGTCATTATCGGATTAGCCTTTTGTAAGCTTAGATACATTCTCTATGTAAGGTTTACTAACATGAAGCAGCTGATGGTTTCTTTTTCCAGGGGTTTGTTGTGTCTCTCCTGAAAATTAGAATTAAAGAAGTCTTTAAATTGAAATTAGACAAAAGAACAAATTCTTTTAAGAATAATGAGGTAAAGTTTGATGTTAAAATATAAAATTTGTAATGGCATAAAACATAACCTTATGTCAATGGGTGTTCACACTCTTTTTGGTTTAGACCAATAAGCAGCTACATCTGTCACACCTATTTCATTCATGTCTTCTCTTTTTTGAAACAAGTTCGTTTAGTCCATACAAAAGAGCGACAACATGATTACAAGATCCATCTCCGCTGTAATTAATTACATATACTTGTATAAGTAAAATGTAATAAATGCAAAAGAATTCTTGTATTACTTAATGATTACCTTTTACCAAATTTGTAATTTATTGAGATATGAATGGCTTTTCATGTGTGCACCGCCTCCTATCATTTTTATACATGTATCTCAATAAATTGCAAAATTGTTGGCATTAATCCTTATAATTTTGTTAAAGACTATAATAAGTTGAAAAAAATTGAATTATCAACTTCAGATTCCTTTTTAACTGCAAATGAAAATGTTACAACAAAACTGGAGGAAAATATCTGCATAGCTGGTTGCTTCTAGCAACCGTCCACCCTAAAATTGGGCATGTTTAATGAACCAAACCAATTTATGACGCTATAATATGCTTTCAACAATCAAGCAAATTTTTCTTTTGATAAAAATTAAATTATTTGTATCAATAACCTGAGCACTTATAAAGAAGAAAGAGAAACTCACGCAACACATGAACATTCTTCAGAATGGATGCATCCAGAGTTCTCCATCATGACTCATAGATGTAAAGATGATGGATAAATCCAAACCACAAGTCCAAAAATCATGAAACCATAGGACATACAAAATCAGTGAAAATGAAAAACAAATGGAAAATAACAAAATATGTCTACTTGAAGAGCATATGTGAACCCCTGTGATGGAGTGAGATCAGGTGCCCGGGGAGAGTGAACATCTCCTGCTTGCTAGCAACACCCGTCACATATACCCCGTAGAAAGAGTCAAATCGTGTGAATTCCATATGTATCTATATATGGAGAAGTCGAAGTAGGTAGGTAGGTAGGTAGTATAGAAGGTGTCAAATCTGTGTAAAGTGATCGGAATCGGTCTCAGTCCAGAATATGATGATATGATTCGGCGGATTGCCTAGCTTCAGGCACGCACTAGCTCTTACATAAAACATGCCTGGATTTAGTAAAAATATGGGAAAAAACATTTTTTTTTTTTGGTATATGTGTGTGTATAAGTATAATTTTCATAATTTCGATTTGGTGTGAACTTTAGAATATGAATATTTTGAACAGATATTTTGACAGATATTTTAAATAAATGCCTTAACAATTCAATTTGAAAAAAAGATATATGTAACAAAAATAATAATTTATGAACCTATGCAGTTTTTAATAAGAGGAAATTTTCACTCATGATATTCATAGGCGGATTTATAATTTTTTAAAGGGGGGATTGTTTCCCATGACTAATGTTTTGCAGCATTTGGTCCGGAAATGAGGGGGTTGCAGCCCTTAAAATAGTCGAAAATGACCCTTTTTCTTGGTAAATTTTCTGACCAAAAAGGGGCGGGGTGTTGTAAACTTCCCTCTAGATCCATCAATGATATGATTAAATTATCAGAAAACTTTATAAGGTTACCTAATTGGGATATGTGTACACTATGTATGGGTCCACTGCAGTGTAATTGATAGCTGTTGTCTGACTTCCTTCTCTTATTTCTCTCATTTGTCCAACGACAGTAAGACAGTCAGAATTTTGTTGTGTCAAAAAAGTCAACTGAAGTCAAGTTTGACAAATTATCTGACCATTGTATTTTGAAATTGGTTGCACGTGGCTCGGTTCCGAGGTGGGGATATCACATCCTCGACACCAGCGGACGTCCATGTAGGTGCATATGTGATATATGAAGTAAATTTATACTGTACGGCGGCTTCGCCTAGCCTACAAAGCATGCCGCATATAACGTCACGCCACGGAGACAACCCCTCCGTATCTCCGTGGCGTGACGTTATATGCGGCATGCTTTGTAGGCTAGGCGAAGCCGCCGTACGGTATAAATTTACTTCATTGTATTTTGGTTAAATGGATCTGGAAATGTATATCCTTTGACAAATCTACGATTTTTTGAAGCCAAAGAAGGGCCCTCTTCGTCTTTTTTCTCAGTCCAGAGACAAAGGACATTGTGACATAAATTGACTAATTTTTCGTTCTTTTTAGTAGAAAAGCCAATCCCGCGATCTTTTAAATATTTTTGTAATTGATCGTATGTTATTGATCTTAAACTTTCTTTGGTTGTTATCTTTTAAAAATTGGCGCCCGACATTACTTTCAATATACGTTGCTAGTAACGCATCACGTTGTCCCAGATGAAAGGCCTTTTGCTAATAGCGATAAGACCCATTAAGCACAAATACAATTTGCTGTTCTGATGATCCTGCCTACCTTCTTCAGTTGTCTCCCAATTCAATTTAAAATGTATTTTTGTAATGTATTTCCGTGTGTTTTTAAAACATTTTTAAACATATTAGAAAAAAGGATTTCACATGTAGATTCACTGTGACCAAAACTTTCATCTGTTTAACTTTTACCTTTACCTTGGACTTGAACTTGAAATAAAAGAACATTGAAAATGCATGCTTTCCACTGACAATGCCCCACCGACGAGCTATGTTGTCTTCTAATTATTTGTTATTCCAAGATTTTTCACGCTAACTGGATGATTTGAACTTTTATGAATGACAACGTTTGTATCAGTTGGTTTGGCGTATAGATTAAAAATTGTGTGTCGTAAACCAGCCACCGTAGTTTTCTTTTGGTTTCCTTGATTTTTATTTTCTGTTTGATTTATTTATTTATTTATTGATTTAGTTATTTATTTGTGTGTGTTATTGTTTTTTGGATTTTTTGTTTTTTTAGGGGGGGGGGGTGTTGCCACATATCAATATATCACATTAGAAAAAATAACGATTTCTAGCGTAAGTTAAACATGAAATTTAAATGCTTAAATAATAGAAAATGACAACATATGCAAATCGTAAACGCATAAACAATGACTTTATATTTAATTCCATGATTATATTCTAATGCAAATTAAATATGGGGAGTAACGTCAAAACATGAAACATTATTTTTAAGTGTTATCAGGATGTACATACGAATATGGTGTGTATACTACAAGTGTGTGCGCATACCGGATTTAGATGGTGACATTTAAAGGCTGTGTCGATAAAAATTTTATCATATACCATCTCTATCTCTTTGCAATCGCGCGAATGATTTGCACGAATTTTGAACATTTCTTCAAAATGGAGAGCATGTCTAAAAAAATCATATACTGCCTGCATTTATTTCTTATCGGCACACTAACTTATTTTCACCGTAAGTATTGTCATAGTACTTTATACAATATGTATTTTTTATCTGAGATTAACATTCAAATGCAGAATATATTATGGTTCAGGCTATGTGCAATGGAAGTTCCAAGGCGAAAGGAACGGGAGGAAGGGAAGTGCATGCAACTACCACAGTTCTTATTTATGTATAAATTGATTAATGAACAACAACCAACATTGCACATTTTACACTATGTTTTTTTTTTTTTCATTACACACATATATTTTGAGATATTGAACATAATTCCACTTTATTATTTACCTCTTGTGTTATAAAGTAATAAGGACTAATATAACAAATACACAGAGAAATACACATATAGAATACGTACTCTAAAATCGGTAAAGTTTGCTTCATGTACTTGTTTCAAATGATGTAAATCAAATGCAATTCTTTGTAGTGTAAGTTTACAACTACATTACTTTTGCCTATAATATCGAAGTAAAGAGGAGTATATGAAGCGAATGTGAAATCACTGTACGAGTTTTATAACGGAAAGAATATCATTATATATGTAGCACTTGTATATTATCATACATTGTCTAATTTCCATTGAAACTACCAACACTGAATGTATCATCCTTTGACTTTTGTCACACTTTCTATTTCAAATGGGATGTCATGTGTATGACAATGACATATGTGTCTTCGTGTATTCATTTCTTAATAATATTCAGTTTCTAATGTAATAAAAAGATCAATGAAAATGACGATTTGTCAACACTGCATTACACTTTTGTGCATGTTGATATTAACCCACGTATATACACAAGAGCACTTGAGGAAGTACAAGGACACTTTAATAAGTTTATCCCATTCACAGTATGAAATGCCGTTGAACTTGATTCCTTTGTCAGAAATACATGTGAACAAATGTATGTATACATATAATGTAAAATTAACTATTGTAAAAACGTTCAAGATGGTTAGTTTGTATGATCTAATCCCAAATGTTGGTTAACACTCTTGAAACAGGGATCTCAGATTGCACTAGATCTCTATACCGACCATAGAACTTCCTCATTGACAATTTCCAGAGACATAGACTACTGTCAGAGACTGGAACTTTGTAACATACTGGTGTATGCTACATGTGTGGGTAGCCCGTATGGAAACAACGATCGTCCGCCTTATTGTTCTACATGAATCTCGTCTTGCAGAAAATAAAGCCATACATGTAATATCGCAACGTTTTAAGGAATCGACGAAAAGAGAAAACAGAAGATATTTGACAAAGCTGTATAGCCCAATTACCAAGGACCTGCTCAAAAAATGATAATCGTAGAATATACACGGAACGACAATACAAACGTTTCGATTGTACTGCGGTTACGATACAGACTTAGGACGGTCAGTTGAAGTAACAAAGATCATTCGATTGGTGTGGTTAAGCAGATTGGGGCGCCCACCTTCCCACTCACCGCAAAAGCAGCACAATCAAAGGGCACACATTAAAAAAAATTATAAATAATCTTCCATATGGACAAAAGGATCAACAGGTTTCTCAAGGAGAGAGATCGTAAAAAGTTTACAATTATATGTTGCTATCAGAATATGTAAGGAGACATCAACATAAGTAAAGCGTGCTCTGGCTGTCTGTGAGCGAGATCAGAGCCTTGATCAATAGGAGTGCCGATTAACAGTCAGACAGGACAAAGATACAGAATAAGTCCCAGATAAAACAATTTAGTTATGAAAAAAATGATCTGACGCTTGAAATCCTTGGTCCAATGTAATTTTGATAGCAAATGACCTCCCATAATAACACACCATTTCCATGGCGTGAGGTATACAAACAGAAACTAGACAGCGTCATTGTCACAACATTTTCTGCTGACTTATCGTAATTGATTCGACAATATTTTGTTTGCAGTGTTTTAGATAGTCAATAAAACGGATTGTGTATCTTTTATTGATCTACTTGTTGTAAATATTGAACTACACACCTAGAAAAACGGGTGTATCGGGGACTTTTTCTCTGAACGGAGTCGCTGACATTGACCTTGTACAAATAGGTGTTAAAACAACATCGAATATTTAAATTACTGAGTGCAGTCTCATGCTTATGGGGTATGGATATTTGCTAATTTTATTCATTATAACTATGATATGCGGTGTATAAATGAATGTTTATAATCTTCAATTTGAAATAGTTTGAGTAATTAATGAGGGAACGCCAACATGTGGTCTCACTTGTAAAAAAACAAAACAGTAATTTATTATTTAACACCTGTTTAGATGCATTTTCAGTGGTCAAATAGCCTGATTATCTACTTCTTATAGTAAAATTATTATAAGATGCGGCACATCTGGCATGCTATTTATCGTAAGTATTATTAAAGTATATATATATAAGTGTATATATATATATATATCTTTATATATATTCTTTAATAATACTGCTTGTTTACATTCAGCACAACAGAAGGGACCGGTTCGACCACAGTAAATAAAAAAGGGGGTGTTACATGACCTATACTCTTTGAGAGAATCGTTTGAAATGTATGTCATATTCCCATATTCTAATTGCAAAAAAAAAAAATTTTACAGTGAATAAATAAATTAAAAAGTCAAAAGAATTGTAGCAGTTAAGTTTGTTAACTCGTGAATTGTTTTTATCAAATTGGAGATCATTGTCCCATTGTAGAACGAAGCAGATTTACCTGGATTTACCTTAACTAAAGCTGGTTTCTGTCTTTGATGAAATTAATAGGAACGTTGTGTTCAACAGAATTTTACTTTGAATAGGCAAAATGCTAAGAATAGTAATAATTATTTAAAAAATGATAAAATTTCTTAAGTACGAGCTTGACTTTGTTACTTTTCGTAAAATACAGGCAGAAACCTTAACCACTCGACTATCGGCGCGATCATTTCAAAGAGTATTATGACTTCTAAGCGCGGCGAAACCTAATTTGCATAAGAAAAAGGAGTACAGCATGTTTCCGAAAGTAGTGGCTAGTTTCCAGTCTCTGAAAGTAGTCCATGTCTCTGACAGTTTCAAACGGTTTTAAATATATCTTCGTGGGAATAGTTTCGAGGAAAGAAACCTAATTCTCAGGATGAAGCCTTCTTATTCATAATATGCCCTGTCATACAGTATACGTTTCCGAATGAGGACGTCATATACGGAAAAGTAATGTATTTCGCTGCTCAGGAACGGGATGTCGGTAATAAGGAAATTGAAATTGTGACGTTTGACATAAAGAGGGGTACTAAGGAACCATCATCGCTAATTTATAGGAGTATCTCGAGATAAGAAGCAGAGGATGCGCTCCCAGTTGCATCTTTTATCTCGATTTTTTATGGATATCTGATTATATCAAGTTCCTTACATTTGTATTTCTCTTTTTCATTCACAAGGCTCAGCCCGTGTACATACAAATCTATATTTTACAAAAGCATTACTTTCAAATCCAATTTGACGAGTTCAAACAATGCCTAGTTTTATTATCAATTTCAAAGTTTTCTTCCTCCTCTAAACTTTCTACTGGTATTTGCTTTTCATATCCTTACCTATACAAAAGTTATTCAAATGCAATGTTACCCGAGTATTATCATCAGTTACATTGATGTAACTCGAAAGCATAATCTTATTTTCAAATTCAACATAAAATAATATCCTTCCTTTGCAAAAAAGTAAGAGTCAGATGTGGCTGTAGCAAAAACAAAACAGAGAGCATTAACAAGCCCATAGAAACGGACAAAACATCAAAGCAGGGGTGAAAGTGTTTTCAGGAAATTTGATTCTAAGCATATGAAAAATACTAATTACGCTTAAGTCTTACCATCTTAGTTTTTTTATCTTAAGCCATAACATCTACGTTGTTTTATCTGTAACGTTATTCAGTACTCATGCTTTAAAACGTACGTTGTCAAATTTCTCTCTTTTACCATTTCACATGAAATGCTATGAATTAAAATAATTAAATGTTGATACAGACTCATTAGTATTCAAATTAAACGACAGTAAACTAGACAGTGAGATATTAATGATAACAAATACATGCAGATTATTGTTTTCATCTAAAAATTAGCAACTAATATAAAAAAAATGATAAAACGATGTTTACTCTACAGTTGTTGTCTATATAATGAGTGTAACATACATAAGATGTGTTTGTTGTCATAGCTGTCATTGAGCATGAGTGTGACAACAAGGTAAATTCTGGTGCATTTAACTTTTGAAAGGAACATGAAAACAATCATACCCTTAAATAATTTCCACCAGTTGATCATGAAATTATACCTTAAGAAGACAGTATTCTGTTAGATTGAGGGTATTTTTATATTCTATGATTACTATATAGACATATTTTCGGCTCTCTTAATTTCTGCCTTACGCACAATCTTTACAAGCTTATGTTTTATGTGTAATTGTGCATATACGTCTTGAATAAGCACCATTTTATTTCCATCAAAAACTGGAACAAAATTTAGTGGAGTGTCATTTCTTCCTCTCTTCCCCATTAAAATTAATAAAAACTAAAAAGGTAAATGCATAGTACGTAGTCATATGATAAGTAAAGCATTATCTTTAAATATAATTCAGAATCATACAAATTTTCGGCCATTTCAGCTTTTTCAGGTGAAACTAAGTAGTGTATCAATGGATTAAAATCAAGTAAGTGAAAATTTGTGAAATGAGTGTCTACCGTTCACTATACAACAAATTCCATGTGGAAGATTTTCCTCCTGATCCATAATATAACAGTTTTAAGACACAATGATTCAGTTGTGTATAATTCAGAATTATAACCATAAAGTTTTTCAAAATAATAGTTTGTGTTCTAAATTATATAATATGGTATTTTATTTCAGAATTCTATTTTTAATTATATTTCAGATGTTACAAGTTTATCCATGTCGGTCTCACAAATCCCATCAACGCCTTATGTTCCTATTGGTAACACCCAAGTTCAGTTCATGTGTACATGCTACCTAGATTCAGGAGACACAATCTTCACTATCAACTGACAAAAAGAAATTACGGTCAACAATTTTCAAAGTATTGCTACATTTTTAGCTCCTGATTCTCCAAGTGATGCCTCATTTACTACAACCACATTAGGAGACTGTTTCAAGAATAGGTCAACATTATCAAAGCCTACAGTGAATTCATTGACAGCAACACTGACTGTGAATTCTATAGAATGTGAGGATGCTGGGAAATGTCGGTGCTTCTTAATTATTTTACAATTAGTACTGGAGTTCAGAACAAGGGTAGTGTTGTTACTGCAGGTATTTCTATTACTTACTAAGAATTAATTCCTATTGTAAATGCAAAAAAAAAAAAAATCTCAGATAAATTTTAAACTTCCAATTCAGGGTTTTAGATATCATAAACTTTGAAAACTTTTGGTAAAATTTAGATCTTATTCTGTCATTTTATTTAAATTCCGAAATGTGATTTTTCAACAATACGTATCCAGCATAATTTCCCATCACAATTTCTAGTGATTTAAGGAAAGTCAAAGGTTTTAATAATTTTATATTGACAGATTCTAACAGATTCTAATATTTTAAACGCCTTCGACGTCGACAGTAGTACCACCAGATCATCCCTAAACCCCTAGGTCTTGTATTGGCCCTATACAGACTTTTACCTGATCATCTATCCAAGTGAACTGGATGTCAAAGAAACCATAGAAAATAGTAATTCTACTTCGTATTTTATGTTGTCTTTCGACATTGATGGTCAATTGAACACTTTACTCTATGACATACGTAACAATTTCTATTTTGCTCTAATAAACTTTCCTTTCCTAGGTAGCCACATTCCCGCATACGGCGTATTCAAATCTCAGTTAATACGTTATTTCAGAGCATTTCAAATTATAATTACTTTGTTCTGAGGGCTAGACGTCTTTCAGATAAGCTACTCAACCAGGGTTATATGTGTTCTAGACTAGCAACCTCACTGAGGAAGTTCTATGGTCGTTACAAGACTTTTAATACTCCATATGAAATCTCGTTATCCAGACTTTTAAATGATATTCTGGACTAAGACCAAACCTGATCATTTTATACAGATTTGGCACTATACTAGAAGGTGACCTAATTTGACTTCTACATATATAAATATATATGGAATTTACACGATTTGACTCTTTGTACTTGGTATATTTAACGGATGTTCCTAGCAAGCAGGATATTTTCACTTATCCTGGGCACCTGATATTACTCCATCAAGGGGGTTCACATATCCTCTTCGAACAGACATTTTCGTTGTTTTCTATTTGGTTTTCATTTTCACTGATTTTGTATATCCTTTGGTTTCATGGTTTGGATTTATCCATCATCTTTACATTAGCACTAATATGGGTTTCATTTTATTTCATACAAATACATCAAACAATACATTGATATGTAAATTCTGGAGAATTTCCTCCACGGATATCTTTTCTCAAGCTCCAAACAATCAATAAAAGAAGACAGAAAACATCAGTATGACACGAGCAAGTAAGGCCATGCACATAAAACATGATTATAGTCAAATAAAAAGAAATGCATTACAAAAATGTGCAATTACAGTTACGACACCGACTTAGTGTAGCACGGTCATTTAAAGTAACAAAAGTCAGCCAATTGGTGTGCTTAACCGCTTTACTGGCACCCACCTTCCCACGCACCGGACATTTACAGTTCGAAAAATATCAACAAATATCAATATTCTCTGATATCTTACAGCTCCAGGTGAAGCACCGTATACTATTACACAGTCCTCCGGTGGTGGATCTATAGAAGAGGGTGACTTTGTCATGTTCACCTGCACGGCACACGTCGGTAAACCTCTTGGTAGAATACGATGGTCCAGTCGGCTTCAGAGCTAATGGCACCTGCACCTACGACACCGAGGGGTGTGTGAATATAATGTTACCGGCACCCTGTCAATGCAGTTCACCAAGAACGACAATCAGGCTGCCATCCGATGTACGATTGACCAGGAATTTATCACTAGCCCACCAATGCCAGAGGATAAACCATACAAACAGATAACTGGTATTAATATTTTCTGTAAGTATTTATATTTTACTACATGTATTTAGTCTTATGAAATGATGGAACTGTCAATGGAAAGGGTTGTTAATGAATTATCATATTTCTGTGGGGTAGATTTTTTCTTCTTTTTTCATTTATTTATTGATTATGATCATGATTATGATTTTGTTTTTGTTCGATTTTTTCCATATCTGTCTCTATTGGCTTACTTTGTGGCTAGTAGGCATCAAAATTTGTGGTCACTTAATTGAAGCCAACTTATGATAACATTTCACATGGACATGATTATGGTATATATATCTCATCGTTTTTTGCCAAGCCGGTGTGTGTGTGTGTGGTGGGGGGGGGGGGGGGTTCTGTTCTGTCTTTGGGATGAAGCAGTAAAAACCGAGGTCCCGTGTCACGGTAGGCGTGGCACATAAAAGATCCCTCACTGCTTCGGGTGGGTCCGTTGCAAAGATATAAATTTGTATACAATATACGTGAAATAATCGTGAAATGACGTAAAACAATAATCAATAAATATAGAACACATATACCTTTTAATTTTGTGCACCAGATGCGCATTTCGACAACTTATGTCTCTTCAGTGATCAATCTGTTAATCACTCTCGAATATTCGCCGAAGTTAGATGTGAGTTCATTATAACCCCTCCATCAGGGGTGAATCACTGTCTGTCATGATTAGTGTTTGTGAGTGCAACATTTCCACTACATCAATAACGAAAGTATGTGACTTGATATAACCATACGGAAAATGTGATCCTCAGTTTTGATATTAAAAAGGCATGTTTTGGCTTCAATAACTGTTTTATCATTGTCATTCGAATTTCCGTCGTTGTGCAGCACAACAACCATATTACTACATTACAATAAAATATTTAGTGATGTGCTTTAACGCACCTATTTTACTTTCCTATGTGGCGACCTTTTGTATACAGTTGAATCAAAGGTCTTTTTTCCTTTATTTTCATAAGTTGTTATTAAACTTCACATAATTTTATCACCATTTTTGGAATATCGCATTATGGTTTGTGTATCATATCTAATAGTTAAATCTACCCATTGAAATGATGGTAAAGGTTAATATAATCAGCATAGCGTAGCTAGTGACGAATGTTTAGCCGTTAGTTAGTATAACAGCCTTACAATTAAATAATCTTGATATATGCATTAACGAACTTATGCCTATGAATAATCGTGGCGATCTTTTGCCTTAAAGGAAAAATCTTCTTACTTTTGTCTTTAAATGACCGTCCTAAGTCGGTATCGTAATTGCACTACAATCAAATATTTTTGTAATGTGATATATGTTCTAGTATATTATTTATATTCATGTACTGTATAGCTCTATGGTGACTTCTGCCACATAATTGAGCCAGTAACTCCTCTTTTTTCTTTTATAACTGCTGGTTAAACTTAAAATCTGACATTTTACCATCGTTTCGAAATATTGCATTATGAATATGTTTCGTATTCATTAGCTAAGTCCACAACATCAAACACAACTCCTTCCTGCATGACAACTTGCGGTACAGTTACGTCTTCCACCAAATAGCAAAGGGGTAAAGATTACTTTTATGAAGAGCAAATTAAGTCAATGGATGCTTAAGTTAGGATACAAAATGTTAGAAAGAAAAAAGTAGGAAAGAAAGAAAAAAGACAGAATGAAAGAAAGACGCTAAATGTAACCAAAACTTGTAGTCTATAAGTAGAAAACATATTTATCACTTACATATTTATAACAGGGATACATCAAATCACTAAGGAAGTATTTTACATTCTAAATAATGCATACATTTATCTTTGGGGAGGTTGGTTTTTTTTTTTTTTTTTTTTTTTTTGTTTTTTGGGGTTTTTTTATGTATTTTTGTTTATTAACATTTCTCTCTCTCTATCTTGTCGTTTTGTTTTCTTTTTTGGGTTTTTTTTTTCTTTGTTTTTGCTTTCCTTTGTTCTGGCTTTGGTCGTGTGTGTCTGATTATTCTGTTATAAATTGATGCAGGAAGCGAGAACAGTTATCAGAGCAGTCAACTATTGATAGCAAATATCTTATAGCTACCGTATCTATATTTGGCGTGCTGTTCTTCAGGAAACGCAGTCTCCTAAATGGTAATGGAACACTTATTCTTTGCTATATTACAATCATAACTGTCCAATTATTATAAAGATGATGTGTGTGAACATAAGATTCTATATTTTAACACCGACAATTGTTTTAAGTGAAAGCAGAATTTTTGTTGCCAAATAGTCCTATTCAAATTCATGTACAATGTCCTGTTAACTGGGGGCTGGGTGACGCTGCTGGTCAAATTCCTTTCTTTATGCACTTACGACTTCTTTTTATGGTCGAAGCATAGAAATTAATTAGTATACCTTGTTTCCTTTGAGAGTAAATGAAGATGTATCGCCATCGTATTTATCAATTATTTCTGCTGTCTTCGAATATTGTATAAACAAGTTTAATTTGATACACATTATCACAATAAATCTGGCCTTCATAAGGTATTGCGAAACAATATATTCCAGAAATGGAATTAATCAAATGTGGATCCTTAAAAATTCAAAAGAGTTGTTAGAACATCTAAAATAAAAATATTTACTAAAATTCACTCCATCAAGTCTTTTTACTTTTCGACTCTTTACACAACGATCCCTCTTCAGAAATTAAAAGACAGATTAGCAGAAAGTATCAGAAATGCATCTACTAGTAAAAACGGAAGCCGCTAATTCAAATATATAGCTATAGGCCATGATAAAACTTACTTTGTTAGGGAAAATTCTGATTCCAAAAATAAATATATGAATACTGAAATAGATGTCATCCAGATATCGAACTTTCTTTCCGAAAACATTTTTGTTTTTTTTTTTTTGGTGTTAAGAGGAAAGGTTCTGGCTGACATATTGTATTCATTCAGGCTTTGCTTTCGCATGCACTGCAAAAAACCCCAAGTTTCCGTTTGCGGAAACCTGGTGTAAACCCTGCGGAAACATGAAGTTTCCGCCAGGTTTCAGGTGGCGGAAACTTGCTGGAAATGTCCCAGTTACTGCAGGTTTCCGCAAGGTTTCCGTGCGGAAACCTAGCGGAAAATTGATGTTTCCGCAACTGAAACCTTGCGGAAACCTGCAGTAACTTGGACATTTCCAGCAAGTTTCCGCCATCGGAAACTGGCGGAAACCGGGACATTTAAGGAAATGTACATAAATGAAACCAGCTGAACTCAGAACATATACTCCATATAAACTGGAAAATTAAATTTTTCTGTAACCAGCTGGAGACCAAAAAGGAGGTTTCCGCTACGGAAACTGGCGGAAACCTGCTGAAACTAGGACATTTTGTAATAAATGAAATATCTAATTATGTAGTAAAGATGCCAAGAGATGCTGTTTCCCCGGAAGTAATGGTAGAAATCAACCTCTTGCAATTCAATAAAAACTGACAGCTAATTTTGTATCTTGAAATCTAATATAACTACTGTATAGGCCATCACATTTTCAGAGACAAAAAAAAAAATACACAAACAAAAGAAATACAATAATAATTCACAATTGTTTAATAGTATTCAGTATATGTTCAAACTTGCACATACAACATTCACAAAGTAACTGACAAACAAAGCTTTTTAAATTCCTATGTTTTGAAAATGTTTACAGCGTTTCATTTCGCCACAAAACCAGAGCAAATGAATGAAATCAATGTTCTGTCCTTGTAATCAAACTATCTATCACAAATATGTGTTCCTGTAAGAATTTGAAACTTGCGACATTGTGTACATTGAGAATTGCATTCTTTAATGTCCTCTCATTGATATTCTGTCACTGATCTTCTGTCATCTTAAGCCTGCTTCTGAAACAAGAGATGCAAATTAAAAACTACACATACATGTACATAAGAGACTAAATCAGAAATTTAACTTGGAACTACATGTCCATATAATTAAGTGCTTTAACAGAACAATTCTGAATAAGCTTCCCTAAACAATACACCAAAAGTTACCATTTTATTTTTTAATTCCATGCATGCCATGCATAGATCTACCTCAAATGTCAACAAATCTAAATAGATTCCAGTGGCAAAATATAACAGTACTTGCAATCGTGCATAACAAGGACAAATACTTTTACTACATTTAGTAGAAAACTGACAGTCATTAGGGGCCAAATGGATGCCTGTCGCCATGACCTTGACTATAATTTTGTATCAATGGAAAGGTCTTGTCACAAGGAACACAGATGCTAAATACTAAAGCCCTACTTCTAATAATTCAATAGTTACAGTCAGTTTTAAAGTTTTTCAAATGCAGGTCAAAGGTCAATGTCAAGGCCCCATAATATCAAAAGAAATGTCTTTTCATAAGGAACACACATGCCAAATATGAAAGCCCTACTTCTTACGGTTCCACAGTTATGGTGAATGTTAAAGTTTCTCAAATGCAGGTCAAAGGTCGATGTCAAAGCCACATGATCAAAAATCTTGGTACCAACTGAAAGGTCTTGTTATAAGGAACATACATGCAAAATATGAAAGCTCTACCTGTGACAGCGTAAGAGATGAGGCCAATGTTTAAGTTTAGTTGATAGACGGACAGACAGAGTGATTACTACAGTATAGGGCACTCACTTATGAAGCAGGGCCTAAATAAAGAAAATATAAGAGAAAGTGAATCGTTAATTGATAGATGTATAGTGGGAAAAAATAATCTTACACAGGTTTGCTGGCTTTACTTAAAAAAGCTACATTGATGATAAGAAATAACTCTGCAATTTCTTACTAAAACAATATACTTATATATTTATCACATGTTTGCTGTTTATGCGGTGAAATATCGCTATGTCATAAATTAATTTATGACATAGCTGACGTCATAGCGTGGATAAGAATTTTGTCAAGGCTGTGTTTATGAAATAAACACATTTAAACTGAGTGTAAACATGTGATAAAAAGAATCTGAAATGAATTTTCATTTCATATGGTATTAATGAAACTTGTTGTGTGTTTTATATCCCCTCGCCAAGGTTCGGGGATATAAAACAAACAACTCGCTTCATAAATACCGTATGAAATGAAAATTCATTCAAGATCATTTATAATTTATGACATTTTATCACATTTTCCTTCCTCCCTCAACCCTTTTAGCTTTCTACTATATTATATATGAATATCAAATAAACTAAGTAGCATATTACCATATCACTAGTGAAAATTACTTCTAATACTTGTATATGTATAAGCAAAATTATACTGTATAAATACATGTACAGAATGTATGCATATTTTTTATATTGTTTGTAGTTCCACATATGTCAGTTTAATATATGATTCAGCTTAGTTCAATTTGTTGGGAGCTTAGCTATTAGATTGAAATGTCTCAAGTTCAAATCCCACAGGTAGCTATTCGGTGTCATATGTTTCATGTCATGCTATGTGGCACGTCAATGATCCCTCACTGCTTCACATAGGTTTGTTGCATATGTCTAAATTTCTGTGTAAATTAAAGAAGACTGAAGAATCAAGCAAACAAAACTACAGTACAATAAATATTTTGTTTATCGTTTAATAAACAAAGACCTTAATTAACTTCCCTTGGTATATATTGACAAGGAGAGAAGGACCGAGGGATTCAAACCCAGAACTGACTGAAGTCACAGGTCATAGAAGCAATAACCCCGTGTCCCCTTTGTGTATAATATGCTATTAGCATATGTTTTAGTATATTATACAGATAGGGGCACAAGGTCAAGCTTGCATCTACGACCTGTAACGTAAGTGAATGGGAGGCTATGTGAATTACATGTATTTCCATCACATACATATAGCTTTATTTTAGGCCACTCACCCAAAAAGGCCTCAATGTACTAATGTTAACAGTGGGATAGAGAAGTATGATATTCAAACCCTCAATCACTACTTAAAATTAGATAATAGTACTTGAAACAATGTAAAAGTCTCTAACCTCCTATCTTACTTTTCTTTGCATCTCTGCATTTCACATGCTGAATTTGATTTCTTCCTCTGTTTCTTCTTTACAAGATCATCTTATATATTGTGATTTTCTGAGATTTTTTCTGCATCTGCAATTGAGCAACAATTCATTCTGACAGCAATAAAATTTTATAAATCATAATTACTATATACTCACACTAAGGCTTAATTATGAATTGTGCTAAAAGAATTATAGTACGTTTATCAGTAGACTTCCAAGCATAATCAGTAGCCCCTATTTTTAGTATATATTTAATATAATAATGGTGATAGGGGCTAGCTATCAAGCACGCTTTGTCTCTAAGGATAAAAATAGCAGCTTTATAAAGAGTTTTTTTAGGAAAAGCTAATTCTTGATCTGAATATTAATCAATTTAATTCAATACTTTTATTTAATGTTGATTTTTTTTATATATACATGTAGCATTTAACATGATTATCAAAAAATACTGATACTCCTTTTTAAAAAATCAATGATAATAATGATCAATACAATATCCATTCATTGATTCAACTTCAAGAGGTCCCTTGACAGTGAAAGGCAAATGTTGCTTTTTAGGGTCACTGCCTGAAAAAAGAAGGGGCACCCCTTACATTTGCCATTTATAGAAGAGTACATCATTACATATATCAACATCTTTATATCAAAAATACTACATTACGTTTATGTACACAGTATATACATATACATGTCGATGGATAGAATTTCAGCACATGAAGTGATGAATGAAGTAATTAACCTTAGTTTAACCCCTCCCCCCCCCTTTTTCCCTTATACTTTATTTTTTAATTGATAAATCCTATGGGGTAAGATATAACATTTCAAGTTAAACATCAACTGTTTCGTACATACATGCAACATTTCATGTCTTTATCAATGAAATCACACTGTATCTGTATGTACACTTACTGTACTGGCTACTGCATCATCATCATATATGCATGTACGCGTCAGATCGGGATCACTCGAACATGAATTAAAAATCAATGGACTGTAAACTAGTTGATGAATAGATTATGAATTTGGATATACATACCTTGCGTATTTAACTTTAAATACAGATCTTCTGTAAAGGACTTCTAGATGATTGGGAAAAAACCTTCTCGAGAGCTTCTGTCATGTTTGTTTTGATTTCGATCCGCGGGAGAGCTGTATGTTTTGAGCATTCTGATTGGTCAATTTAAATATTTTTTTAAAAAATCCATAAATTTATATTCTAATTTTAAGATTACTATAATTACGATCTTTGTGAGAGTTGTCTCAGGATAGTCGCGGGAATCAATGCAGAATAAAATACAATTATATCATTTTTTTCGTCTGCATTTCCTCTGATTGATAAAAAAAGGGGGGGGGGGGAGCGGGATTTTATTGGTTCAGATCCGTGTTTGGTTTGATTTATACAACGACTTATAAACAACTTGCTTATAAGTCTTTGATTTATATTAAAGAAAATCCGGCCCATTACAACAAAATTATCTTTAACCACATCCAGGGACGTATATAACGCACGTCCCTGCCACATCAAAATCCATACAGTGTCAGTTCATTGGCTTTCCATCGATCATTTCAAATGTTTTTACAGAGACATCTTTTTGTGAACTCAGAAAGATTTCTTTAAGAGAGGGCAGATCACGGAGATTATAATAAACTAAGAAATGCCAAATTGTCACGCGTACCGTACGTGCCAATGATTCCCCGGGGTAACCCGCGGCCCGGACCCCATGCCGGCTCGAGCGGGACCGGCCACTCCCGCACTCCAGGCTTGGATGGAAGTCTACAGGCGCCAAGTCTACATCCTTGTCACACATGCCTCTGGGTCCGCCACTGGCACACTTTACACAGTTTTGATATTTATTTTCCCTCTTCACGGATTATCATGATACGACTCTGGCAAGGATTTAGAAATACAGTTTTGGTTTCAAAATCTCACATGCTATTCCAAGGACTTATATGTGTAGATATAAGTCCTTGGCTATTCTTATGCCGGCCCAGGACTTTATTAATTAATAGCATATGGAGAAAAAAAAAACCCACACAAACATTTCCCCCGTTTCCCCATTCTCGGCTAAAAAGTACTGAACAACTTCGTGTGCCCCTGTAAGCCTATACGCGGGGACTTCGCTTCGAATTTTACATATATTTGAAATGATCTGTTAGCCTAGTCATTCAATATTCAGCAGCATGGTATAAATGTACGTATATATAATATGAATATACTGTGTAATGTCACTATGCATATAACATATACCTGGTAACGGTAAAGTTTATTGGAGAACAATAGACCGGATAGAAAGGTGTGAAAATATGGGCGCATGGATGGAGCTTAAGGAAGTTACTCAAATTGTAAATTGTTAAATATGCAGGAAATGAAATTAATTCTTTTTTCTGATACATTTTTACAAATTCCACACACATCAATGTTTAAAACTTAATTGATCAAAAGTTTTACCAAGGAATTGATTTAGCAAAACACGCCCCATTGTTCAATACAATTGTGCAAACCCCCCCCCCCCCCCTTTGTCAGGTAATCGAGGCTTTCTTTGAAGTTCTTCATACTTTTACATACATGTACTCTATTTTTCACTGTATCTTGGTAGGTTTAGTCTCAGTGGTAACTGAGATTGATTTTTTTTTTTGCCTTTTCTCAATTGGGATTAACTAAATCTCTCTCTCCGAGGCTTTCTCTCTCTGTCTATCTCTCTCTCTCTCTCTCTCTCTCTCACTCTCTCTCTCTCTCTCTCTCTCTCTCTCTCTCTGAGCAGTGAATGCCACTGCCTCTTGTATATAATTTATTTCAGTAGATGTTCGATACATCCATCAATGAGCAAGTAGGGAAAAATGCTCCCGCCTCGCTTTCCTAATCCCTTGTTCATATCTATATACATGTATGTATAATATGTATTCTTGGGGTTTTTATATATATATAGTTATACTTTTAATCACAGGGCTTTCGGATCGTTGCCCCCCCCCCCTTCAATTATACCAATATATATTGGTATAATAGAAGGGGGTTGCGGGGGGGAGCAACGAGCCGAGAGCCATGTGCTGTTAATATACAGTAAGTACTTTCTACCAGGTATTGCCGTGACTTGACTTGGATCGAAATAAAAATCAGTCGAGATGAACGAGTAAAGATTGAGATGCCTGTTGAACTAGGAGTACATTTTTATTAAACAGTATTAAACATTAGTGAAACAATAGTATGCACATTCTTCTGACTTTTGTAGAAATATGTATGGGTAAATTTTGTTTGTTCATACTTTGAAGTTCAGTTTGAATTTTCTCTGTCTGTAGTCTGTTGGCACCACTACAGTACAGTACATGTATCAATTAGGCCTGTATAAATTAATGGCTTTGATACTAAACCTAGTTACAAAAATGGCCTTTGACCAGAGACATATAAAGTATATATGTCTCTGCCTTTGACTTTGTAATCAATATTATGTTTAGTGTAAGTTATTGGTTATCTTTATCAATATTACTAGATCTATTAGGTTGCTCATCTAACTTGATTGATTTAGTATCATCATGTACCAAATCTAAGAGTAAGATACATAAATATATTTGAATTTGAAACAAAGATATAATTTGAAATAGATATACTGTATCCCATGTAAAGTCTAATTATAGGAAATGTCAAGATATTTAAAGAAGAACTTGTGAAGTATAATTATACGTTGCATTTCTAGCTTCTAGCAATATATTGATTTGCTTTTTTTTTATTATGATTACTTATCCAATACATTTCAGTTAATTGCCATTTTCTTTTAACTGAGAAATTGCTTAATTTATTTACTTAGACAGTGGAGTACATTCTGAATGTGATATTTAAGTGTTTAAGTAATATACAGAAAAGAGCTTTTACATGAAAATGAGATAACAATTTTCAGATTATATGAGAAATGATTTTATCAAAATATCATAGGATTATATATACTGTTATGAACCAGTCTACCTCTAGTAAAACTAGATTATCATATATCTCATTTAACTTGAACAAACAAAATCACAATGCATATAGTAGACTTTTGGGTTTAGAAAGAATTTTAAAAGGTATAATTTCTATCAGCTTTATGTCTTTATATTTAATAAAAAATTGACAGTCATCTGTAGTCTGCTTAACTTTATTATCAAGCTTTATGACATTTCACTTCTCTCAGCATTTGTAAAGAGAACATACACATATTATTAAAATGATTAAAAAATAAAAGTTAAATCTTAATTGACATAAAGTTCCTGTAGAACTCATGTTGTTAAGTTTTGAATATTAGTTTCCATTAAGTTTTCGCCTTGCAGAAACCTGTAGAAGTGTTTGTGAGAAGTTTCAATTATGCAAGTTTCCGCATGTTTCCGTTGCAGAAACCTTCCGGAAACTTGATGTCCAAGTGTACTCTTAGCCTTTTTAAGAAGACCATACACATATTATTGAACTGATTGGGAAAAAAAGTTGAATCTTTATATAAATTTTCTGTAGAAATCAGGTTGTTAAGTTTTGAAATAAGTTTCCATTAAGTTTTCGCCTAGCGGAAACCTGCGGAAACTTTAAGCCAAAAGTTTCCACCAAGTTTCCGCAAAACTGAAACCTGCAGAAACTTCACATGCAGGTTTCCATTGCGGAAACCTTCTGGAAACTTGATGTCCCAGTTTCCGCAAGGTTTCCGGAGTTGCGGAAACTTGTTTTTTTTTTGCAGTGAAATTAGCTCTTGGCTTCAATTTCACTTACAGATATATAGTTGCCTTGCTTTCGATTAATAATCCTTCATTCACAAAAAGTAGTAATTCATGTTGGCTTTCGACATTAATGGTCAATTGAATACCTCACACTCTGACAAACGTGACGATTTCAATTTCGGTATCACAGACTTTCATTTCATAAGTACCAACATTCCATCTTCGCCTGCATACGGCGTTTTCATATCTTAGTTAATACGTTATTCCAGAGCATGTTCAAATTACAATGACTTTGTTCTGAGGGCTAGGCGACTTTCAGATAAGCTACTCAACCAGGGTTATATATGTGCTAGACCAACAACGTCACCGAGGAAGTTCTATGGTCGTTATTAGACTCTAATTACTCAATATGGTATCTCGTTATCCATACTTTTAAATGATATTCTGAACTCCAATCATTTTACACAGATTTGACACCTACTATACTAGAAGGTTACCTACTTTGACCTCTCCATATGGAAATATATATGGAATTTACACAGTTTCACTCTTTCTACTAGATATATGTGACGGGTGTTACTAGCAAACAGGAGATACTCACTCTCCCCGGGCAACTGATCTCCCTCCATCATAGGGGTTCCCATATGTTCTTCAAGTAGACATTTTTCGTTATATTCTACTCGGTTTCATTTTCGCTGATTTTGTATGTCTTCTGGTTTCAGGATTTAAGGACTTGTGATTTGGATTTAACCACCATCTATATATTCTTAAGGTGGCTATCAATAATTAATTAAGAAAAGAGTTTTGATACGTGGAAATCCCAAATAAAATGTGAATATCACTAACCTATAGCGACAGATATGAAAAAAGAAAGAAGGGGGGAAAAGAAGAAGCAAAGAAAATTCAGATATTTGACGATAAAACCCTTTTCTATCAACAGGTCAAACATTCCATAAAACATTGATGCATGTAGTACTATACGAACACTTACAGAAAACGTTTATAGCAGTTATCTGTTTGTGTGGTTTATCCTCTGGCATTGGTGGGTTGGTGATCAATTCCTGATCTATCGTACATAGGATGGCAGCCTGATTGTCGTTCTTGGTGAACTGCACAGACAGGGTGCTGGTAATATTATATTCACACACCGCTGGCACTACTGTAGGTGTCGTAGGTGCAGGTGCCATTATTTCTGAAGCTGACTGGATTGCCGCTCTGTATATCCACCATCGTATTTTACCAAGAGGGTTACCAATGCCTCTACATTCTCTTTGAGATCCGTTAACATTTTGTTCTTAATAAGAAATACTTTATATACCTGCAGTGATCAAGGTCAATTTATTACCAATGCTCTAGAGTCCATGAACTGCAACATAATTAATGAAATACCTATACTTCCCAGCATCTTCACAGTCTATAGAATTCACGGTCAGTGTTGCCGTCAATGAATTCAATGTTGGCTTTGATAATGTTGACCTATTCTTGAAAGAGTCTCCTAATGGTGTTGTAGTATGATGCATTACTTGAAGAATTAGGAGGGAAAAATGTAGCAATACTTAGATAGTTGTTGCTAGTGTCTTCCTTCTGCCAACTGATAGTGAAGATTGTCTCTCCTGAATTTACAGTGTACATACACACGAACTGAACTTGGTTGTTTCCAATAGCAATATATGGCGATGATGGTATTTATGAGACTGACAAGGATAAACTTGAAACACCTACAATATAATATACTACACTATACTATAATATAATATAAATATAATATGTTTTACATGTATGACTATTAGTCAAAAACATCGCGATAAGTAATGTATATGTATATATATTATCCATATCAAAAGTTGTGATATGGGTCTGACAAAATAAACCCCAAAAATGTGTAGCAAATTCTGGAAGTCTATTTTTGATTTCAGTGAAAAAAAAGATGAAAACAAAGGTGCAGGTTTTCAAAATCAAAAACTGTATCTCCTGAATTCGGAGTGTATGTACAAGCGAATTGAACATTGGTGTAGTCAATAGCAACATTATTCGTAGGTTGAATCTATCCAAAATACTATGTATAACATAGAAGAATGAAGTAAATTGCAAAATTATATAGTTTATGACACTGTTTTCACAGATTTTCATCCACTAGGCCTTTATCAAGTGAAATACTCTATGAGTTAACTTGATGAAACTGATCTGACCAAAACTTATTTAAAAGAGTGTTAATTTTAAAAGAAATTCCCTGTGGAAGATTTTCCTTGATCCATAATATACATGTAATGGCTTTAAACACAATGATCTCTAATTCAAATATGAGTGATGCTGAATTATATAAAGTCTTTCAGTAACAGATTTTACCTAGACTTTCACTTGTTTATTGTTTAATCATATTCATGGGGAAGAGAGAAAGAAATGGCATTTAACTGGATTTTGTTCTAAATTCTGTATAGAGTAAATCTGATAAGCATGGCACTTACTCGTGACTGCAATGCACAGTTACACACATGACATAACTTTCCAAGGATTGTACTTAATGGCCGATATAGGGGTATAAATAGCTGCCAATCCAGAAAATGGTGGTAGATTTGATTTCTCGAGACAAATTCAGATTGCAGCAATAAATTTGTAAAATTATCAACAATTTCGTGGATTTAACTATCCAAAATCGTTGTGCTCATTGGTCTCGGTAATATACAAGTTTGTATCAACTGATATTGCAATAAAACTATCCCATAATTATATATTTATGAGGGTTGTCAAATCAGACGTTTTTCACTAAACGGTTTATTGGTAAATTTTCCGATCGAATACTCGGTTATTCGTATCAATAGACGTTGTCTAATTGTGAACGCTGCAAGGGGCTTTCATAATGATAAATCGATATCTGTCACATGGCCCACTACTACTACCAGCCGTCCGTTTGAAGAAATATCACGCCATTGACATTTGAGTCGGCATTTTTGTTTTCTAAATTGGCATCAAATAACAACGAACTGTATTTACAACCCAAGCCTCGTGTAGTACATTTACAAATAAGCTATGGGTAGAAGTAACTAAAGTTCAGCCCCTATTCAGTGATACAAACAACCGATATATACATTCCCCGCGGCTGTTGACAATTAACTGTGCAAACATTTACAGAGGGAAGTGTTCCGTCGCGCAACAAAAACAAAACAAAGAAACAAGCAAACAGAGCGGGATAACAGCTTCATTCTGTTTTTTTTTTTTTTGATTAATATTTTTTTTTACCAAGTACTAGAGTACTAAGTTTACTAACCAATACTCGGTTCGTTCGGCGGTTAACCGGGTATTCGTTGACAACCCTAATATTTATTCATCAAAGTTCTGAAGCAGACCTCATTCTCTAATTTCAAATTCAATTCCGTTCGTTAGTGGGCGTTTTTGTGTCTAACTGTTTACACCGGTTGTAGTGCGAGTACCAGCAAGTGTTGCCGGTCTGACAAGAAATGTAGCGCCAATTTGATAGCGAAAGTGCCTCGTCAAAGTAATAACGAAATATATATAATTATATACAGTAAAAGTTGACTTAATGTTCTGTCTCTGGTTATCCAAGTATATCCGTGGATTTATAGTACACATAATACTTTCTAACACTGTTTACTCATGTATTTATTCTATTATATAACGACAATTTGTGAATTCCGATATTGGAGGGTATACAAACCGAAAATCAAAATAGTATATACTTATTCCATTGTTTTTCATTTACACTGTATGATGGGTAAGTCGTATTCCCATATTTGTCCCATGTACGGTTTATCCTTTGGATTAGGAAGCCATGACCTCACCAAATTCACTACGCGCTAAGGCATTATTTCACCTCTGCGCTATTCTTGACCTTGCATTTCATGTTCTATCTCACTAGATTTTCTCTCAATGTATCTTTGTTCATTCATAACACACCACGATGCAATAACATTTTTGTTATCCTTCCATATTTAATGCTATCATAAAACACTGATTGCACTCTAACATATGTCACTTTGTTTGCAAATTGATGAAGGGATGCAATTGCCAGTTTCCTATCCGAGGGCGGGGTCTATTACATGTCTGTATAATTTATGCTCAAAATATTCGAATGATTGTTATATCATAAAATTATTCTTAGATATTTTCAAGTACGCGGTGTAATTAGTATTTATTGTATTCTGTGATGCATCTTTAGCCTTTACATTGTTAATTAATCAATAAGTGAAGCACGTTTTTGTACTTGACTGAAGCATGTGTTATTCTTATCGCTGCTACAGCGGCAAGGACCGCCCAACTCCAAATACGCTTAATTGCACTACCACCGGAATTTCATGTAGGTCAAGCTCGGCCTTTAAGACAAAATTGTGAAAGTCCAAATATATTTTGATGTAGTAATCCTAGACCAATTTTTCAGTCTTGAAGAGGTAGGTTGGCCTGACAAATTATCTTTTTCTATTAATATTGTTGTTACATTAGAAATTAAATAATATTAGGAAATAAATACACGCAGACACATTATGTCATTATCATACACATGACATCCCATTTGAATTAGAAAGTGTGACAGAAGTCAAATGGTGAAAGATTCAGTGTTCATAGTGTAAATGGAAAATTAGACTTTGTATGTTAATGTACATGTGTTACATGTATAATGATATTCTATCCATTATAAAAATCCTACAGTGATTTCACGATCGCTTCATATACTCCTTTTAAATCCCATGGCACAGACAAAAGAAATGTAATATTAAACTTACAGAACAAAGAATTCTATTGTGATCGTTTGAAACAAGTACATTAAGCAAAATTAACCGATTTTAGAGTACATGTTTTATATTCTTCTGTGTATTCGTTATCCCCTATCCTTATTTTTTATAACACAAGAGGTAAAACAAGGTAATTTAGCTAAAAATAAAACATTCAAGGCGGGGGGGGGGGGCATGTTTAATATCTCAAAATATATGTTTGTAATGAAAAACATAATGTAAAATATGCAATATAGTTGTTAAAAAATCAAGAAGTATGTTAGTTGCATGCACTTCCCTCTCCATTCTTCTGTGAATTTCCATTGAACAAAGCTTGAACCATAATATATTCTGTATGTGGATGTCAATCACAGATGAAAGATTTGTATTTTATAAAGAATACTTACTGTGAAAATATGCCAGTGTGCCAAATAAGTACAAACAGTATATGATTTTCTTACACATAGTTCTCCATTGTAAAGAGATTTTCAAAACTTCACACAAATCATAAGTGTGTTTGTAAAGAGACAGAGATAGCGTATGATAACATCGTTATCAACACAAACATGTACTTTTGACTGTCACCATATAACTCTTACATTCGCATGCACGTGTAGTTTACACATACTATTGGGATGTACTTCCTGGTAACATTTAAAGATAATGTTTCATGTTTTGACGTTATTCCCCATATTAACTTTGCATTAGAATTTAATTATGAAATTCAAAATAAAGTCTTTTTTATCTATACACAAAGACTTCTGATACAAACATTTATGTTCATAAAAGTTCAAATTATCCAGTTACCGCGAAAAATCTTGGAATATCAAAATTATCCAGTTAGCGTAAAAAATATTGGAATAACAAAATTTGTCAGAAGACAACATAGCTCGCCGTTGGGGCATTGTCAGGTCTTGTTATATCTTTGTTTGTTTGTCTGTCCGTATTGGATTCGTCCAGTATAAAAAATGACAATCCGGGATTCACGTGCCCATTTCCTCATAACTCACGTTTGAAGCTTCATATAAGTAAAACCAAGATTCGCAGTTGTGTTAAGGCAATACACAATTATATAATGTTGCAGAAAACCCGCAAAAACATAACATGACGTCATTGTGACGTCACTATGGCCCAGTGCATTATATGAAGCGGGAGACACTGCAACAATCAACATGCCAAGAAAAACGCTATAGTGCGACCTTTTTCGCAAGTCTGTTTGTTGTGTAATTTCTCATAAAGACAGTTCTGTATCTATTTGAAATGCGTCTTGCTGGGCCTAACTTTTAAAATATGAAATATCAACAGAATTTCAATTTAATTACACAATGTCTTACAAGACTACACAACTCAACCATTCCATGGCAGTGTTTACACGCAATCAAGCCTCTTATAAGTTGGGCATAGCTATAAATATTATTGATAGGTTTCCATATATTGTTTGCAGCAAAATTTGATTACCAAATTGGGCAATATGCCCTTGCACTCGTTGAATGTATGCGTTAATACTACATGTGCTATATATAGCAGTCACGTGATTGCAAACAACTAGGGATAAAATTTAAATGTGTGAAAATTTAAACTTGTTAAAGAATTTGCATTTTTAACATTTTTTTCAGAAATAATCTTTATTCTATTTCTTATGTGGTTTTCAATAGACTATATAATGTCAATGACGTCGTGGAGTGCTTTAATGTTACTGCGTTGTGCAGTGGTTAAAGTGAACGCTTGGCAGGCAAGTGCATGGGGTTCAAAACTGCCGCAGACAAATTTTGTGATATTTAAAGATGCGTTATTTGCATTGTATTTCTGCTTAATAAATATTTGTATACGTTTATATGCATGGTCTCTTTCGGGATCTGAGATGTACTCATGTGTGTTACTAATTTTTGTTATACAAACTTACAGATAGATAAATAGAACATTTTCAGTTTAAATGATTTTTGTCTATATAATTGTATGTTTACAATACCATATCGTGTATCATATAACATGATAACATATCTATTGTAGTGATAGCAATGGAATATGAATGAACGTTACAAACCCTTTGTTTTCTTTTTCTTTGTACAAGCAGAGGGCTGTCGCCTCGTTGCCCCCCCCCCCCCCCCCCCCATACACTGTTACAAATACAAGTAGAAGGAACAGATCTTCAGATTTAAGAAAAATACGCCTCCTTTCGTCTGCGTCTGAGAACGATGTAAAATCTTAATAAATCAAATTTAATCAGACATATTTACCCACATCCATACCGTCCATATCCTTGCAAAAATAATGGCATGTTGAGCAATGGAACTACAAAACTGTTTTGTCGAAAACTAATCCAACACTACGTTGCACAACTAGTTTAAAATTGGTCCCGATTTCTAAATCACTAATTGGTTCATACATAAGTGACTTGACATCGCATCGCAAACAGCTGAAAAGGCAGTTTTGCTGCGGCGCGGCGAGATGAAATTACATGCTGAAAAGCATGTAGCATGGTAGTCATGTACGTTGTAAGCGTTGTTGGTTCAACTTAATTGTAATAATTGTGCACGTGAATGGTAGAACTTGCAAATTGTTTAGGTTTAGCTTTTGAAAGATACCTTTTTATGCTATTTTCAAAATTGTAATTACGTTGTAGATTGTACAAAAAAGACAGACATATACTTCTACCATCAACTTCAATCAAATAATTTACATGTGTTAATATGGAATGTAAAGATGATGAATAAATCCAAACCACAAGTCCAAAAATCATGAAACCATAGGACATACAAAATCAGTGAAAATGAAAAACAAATGGAAAATAACAAAATATGTCTACTTGAAGAGCATATGTGAACCCCTGTGATGGAGTGAGATCAGGTGCCCGGGGAGAGTGAGCATCTCCTGCTTGCTAGCAACACCCGTCACATATACCCCGTAGAAAGAGTCAAATCGTGTGAATTCCATATGTATCTATATATGGAGAAGTCGAAGTAGGTAACCTTCTAGTATAGAAGGTGTCAAATCTGTGTAAAGTGATCGGAATCGGTCTCAGTCCAGAATATCATTTAAAAGTCTGGATAACGAGATATCATATGGAGTAATAAGAGTCTCGTAACGACCGTAGAACTTCCTCAGTGACGATGCTAGTCTAGCACATATATAACCCTGGTTGAGCAGCTTAACTGAAAGTCGCCTAGCCCTCAGAAAAAAGTCATTGTAATTTGAACATGCTCTGGAATAACGTATTAACTGAGATATGAATACGCCGTATGCGGGCGATGATGGAATGTTGCTACTTATGAAAGGAAAGTTTGTGATAGCGAAATTGAAATCGTCACGTTTGTCATAGAGTGAGGTGTTCAATTGACCATTAATGTCGAAAGACAACATAATATCTAAATACGAAGTAGAATTACTAGTTTCTGTGGTTTCTTTGACCTCCAGTTCACTTGGATAGATGATGCTAAGGTAATCCGCGAATGAAGGATTATTAATTGAAAGCAAGTCATCTATATATCTGTAAGTAAAATTGAAGCCAAGAGCCAATTGTTTTTTTCCTTGCGAAAGCAAAGAAATCTGACAGTTGTTTTTATTGACGTTTTTATACACAGATGCCATAATACTTTATTCAATATGCATTGTACAACAACAAACAACAAAGAAGAATCGATCACTTATCCAGTGTCGAGGTCTAACAAGGGAGGCTAAATTATGGAATTGTCCCATCAAACGTATTAGAAAATATGTTATCCCCATTATTATAATACCTCTTTCGGTTTCTAAAACATATTTAAATGCAATATTCTGATATGTAGAAATACATGTATATAGCATATTGCAGTACAACAAAATGAAACATGAATGAACAGACTAACTGCTAAGTCCATTGGGCCGGAACTTTTTATCATCCTCGTAAATTTTATAGTTTTTATGGTTTCAACACTGACGGCGAATTGAGTAGACAAACAGGAAAACTGTACTCTTCCATTCCACTTCTGACATTCAGAGATCCTTGACTGAATATGTTGATTGTAATGATGAAAAAACCCACTCTTCGAGCGGCAGTTGAAATCGACATATATTAGAAACTTTCATATTATATAATGTTACTTGTGTATTCCTAAATCTTTTACCAAAAGTGCAGTGTCCCGATAAAGCTATTGACTTAGTATGGGACTGCACCCTAAAATTCAACCATTGATTATTTTGACATGCAATCCTTGAAATGTTGAGCTCATGTTATTATACCTTTGATCTGAGTACTGTATTTGACATTGATGTTGGATTAGTTATTCGAAACTGTAACCACTTGTTGAGCTAACCAACCGTGAAATTTCATCTGATTTTATTTTTGAAATGAGAAAGCAGAAGAAACGAGCTTTGCGGAGTAATTTAGAGTTATACAGAAATTTTATAAATAAACTAGATTGTCTCTCAAACTTTGTCTTTATGTTTTTTTTTTGTTTTTTTTTTGTTTTGTTTTTTTGTTTTGTTTTGTTTTTTGTTTTTTTTTTTTTTGTTTTGTTTTTTTGTTTTTTTTTGTTTTTTTTTTTTGTTTTTTTTTTTTTTTTTGTGAATGTCCTTCGTGATTTCTGTCCTCCAGCTTTGTCAGATGTCATCTGTTTTCTCTTTTATACTTTCTACCTTTTTGCATTCACGATGGATATTTCTAGCCAAAAGGATAAGCTTATGCCCCCCCCCCCCAAAAAAAAATAAAGATCAGTGGCATTTCTTTAGTTGTGTTCATAGTTTAAGATACACTACGTAAAACGTATAACACCTACATTCTGTAGGTATCTATCTAATACAATAATCAGAAGTTTAGACATAAAGTGTTACAGCAATTTCATCCTATGCATGCCGTGTTGCATTATATCTATATTGTCTTAGATTTCAGCATTTATTGCGGATTGTGAATGAAAATAAGAACACATTCACTCCTCCTGGTTACATGTTCTTGGTTCTGTTGTTCCAAGGCTTATGAATATCAATCGTATTGAATTTCTATGTTGTTCCAAACTTTGCTTTGTAATTCATCATATAGACATACATCTTTTACATTATGTGCATGTCACCAGACCTGTTCAATGCATTGCCTATGATTCGCGTCTTGACACATAAATTTATAAATATGCATGTATGTCTTTCATTCCTATTAGCATATGCTTTGTCGGTTAGTGTATGAATATAGAAATTTATAACCATAACAATCTTTCTGTTCGTATCTTAATATTAACCAATTGATAGTACATTTAGTCTAAAACAAGCAATTTTCCAATACCCAACTCTTCGTTTATTATAGCTTTACGCCATGGTTATTACATTTTGATATTTTTCATGCATCAGACATCAATTCGACCTACACAATTGAGCTAAAAGAGGCAACAAATTATGTGTGACATGCAGTCTTCTACCCTTTTACAAAATATGAGTTATCGGTTTAAGGTATTCCATTTGAAGTGCAGGACATGACGCAGCTACTAGCAAATTTTATTTAAATATTGAAATGTTGATGAAATGTTATATAAATGAAACCTGTGCAAAAGTCGTTTTTATAATTGACACTATAAAAACAACAACAAGAATAAACTAATACTACCCATGGTTTTATCGAGTGCATTAGATAGAGAATGCTTGCCGATCTTAATTATTTAAGCAAGCATTCTTAAGTAAATTTCCTTTTCAGTAACTTTTACATATATATCTTCTAAAAAAATATAACTCACTATTTACTTCAAGTCAAGACGGAGAAATCAAACATTCGGAGACCGCGTAATATGTAAAACAATAAGATACTGAGAAATGTTCTATCTGAAATTTCGATATAAAGATAAATCAACGAGTGTAAGACATCACCAACCCATAAAAATCCAGACAGACCCGGCAGTTTTGAACCCCATGCACTTGCCTGCCAAGCGTTCACCTTAACCAGTGCACAATCTTGGTTTTACTTAAATGAAGCTTCAAAGGTGAGTTATGAGGAAATGGGCACGTGAATCCCGGGCTGTCATGAGAACAGTTTATTTATTATTTTTTATACTGGACGAATCCAATACGGACAGACAATCAAAGAAAGATATAACAAGACCTGACAATGCCCCACTGGCGAGCTATGTTGTCTTCTGACAAATTTTGTTATTCCAATATTTTGCACGCTACCTGGATAATTTTGTCATTCCAAGATTTTTCGCGGTAACTGGATAATTTGAACTTTTATTAACATAAATGTTTGTATCAGAAGTCTTTGTGTATAGATAAAAAAAGACTTTATTTTGAATTTCATAATTAAATTCTAATGCAAAGTTAATATGGGGAATAATGTCAAAACATGAAACATTATCTTTAAATGTTACCAGGAAGTACATCCCAATAGTATGTGTAAACTACACGTGCATGCGAATGTTAGAGTTATATGGTGACATTTAAAGGTACATATTTGTGTTGATAAAGATTTTATCATACGTTATCTCTGTCTCTTTACAAACACACTAATGATTTGTGTCAAGTTTTGAAAATCTCTCTGAGAACTATGTGTAAGAAAATCATATACTGTTTGTACTTATTTGGCACACTGGCATATTTTCACAGTAAGTATTCTTTATAAAATACAAATCTTTCATCTGTGATTGACATCCACATACAGAATATATTATGGTTCAAGCTTTGTTCAATGGAAATTCACAGACGAATGGAGAGGGAAGTGCATGCAACTAACATACTTCTTGATTTTTTAACAACTATATTGCATATTTTACATTATGTTTTTCATTACAAACATATATTTTGAGATATTAAACATGCCCCCCCCCCCTCCTTGAATGTTTTATTTTTAGCTAAATTACCTTGTTTTACCTCTTGTGTTATAAAAAATAAGGATAGGGGATAACGAATACACAGAAGAATATAAAACATGTACTCTAAAATCGGTTAATTTTGCTTAATGTACTTGTTTCAAACGATCACAATAGAATTCTTTGTTCTGTAAGTTTAATATTACATTTCTTTTGTCTGTGCCACGGGATTTAAAAGGAGTATATGAAGCGATCGTGAAATCACTGTAGGATTTTTATAATGGATAGAATATCATTATACATGTAACACATGTACATTAACATACAAAGTCTAATTTTCCATTTACACAATGAACACTGAATCTTTCACCATTTGACTTCTGTCACACTTTCTAATTCAAATTGGATGTCATGTGTATGATAATGACATAATGTGTCTGCGTGTATTTATTTCCTAATATTATTTAATTTCTAATGTAACAACAATATTAATAGAAAAAGAGATTGACATTCACATACAGAATATATTATGGTTCAAGCTTTGTTCAATGGAAATACAAAGAAAAAAGGAGAAGGAAGTGCATGCAACTAACACAATTCTTGATATTTGAACAACTCCATTGCACATTTTACATTATGTTTTTCATTACAAACATATATTTTGAAATATTGAACATGTCCCACTCCTTGAATGTTTTATTTTTAGCTAAATTACCTTGTTTTACCTCTTGTGTTATAAACAAATCATGATAGGGGATAACGAATACACAGAAGAATATAAAACATGTATTCTAAAATCGGTTAATTTTGCTTAATGTACTTGTTTCAAATGATCAAAATGCAATTCTTTGTTCTGTAAGTTTAATATTACATTTCTTTTGTCTGTGCCATCGGATTTAAAAGGAGTATATGAAGCGAACGTGAAATCGCTGTAGGATTTTTATAATGGATAGAATATCATTATACATGTAACACATGTACATTAACATACAAAGACTACTTTTCCATTTAAACTATGAGCAGTGAATCTATCATCCTTTGACTTCTGTCACACTTTCTAATTCAAATGGGATGTCATGGGTATGATAATGACATAATGTGTCTGCGTGTATTTATTTCCTAATATTATTTAATTTCTAGTGTAACAAAAATATTAACAGAAAAAGATAATTTGTCAGGCCAACCTACCTCTTCAAGACTGAAAATTTGGTCTAGGATAACTACATCAAAATATATTTGGACTTTCACAATTTTGTCTTAAAGGCCGAGCTTGACCTACTTGAAAATCCGATGGAAGTGCTATTAAGCGTATTTGGAGTTGGGCGGTCCTTGCCGCTGTAGCAGCGATAAGAATAACACAGCGTGCTTCGGTCAAGTACAAAAACGTGCCTCACTTATGGATTACTTAACAATGTAAAGGCTAAAGATGCATCACAGAATGCAATAAATACTAATTACACCGCGTACTTGAAAATATCTAAGAATAATTTTATGATATAACAATCGTTCGAATATTTTCAACATAAGTTATATAGACATGCAATAGACCCCCGCCCTCGGACAGAAAACCGGCAATTGCATCCCTTCATCAATTTGCAAACAAAGTGACATATCTTAGTGTGCAATCAGTGTTTTTATGATAGCATTAAATATGGAATGATAACAGAAATTCACTTTAAATGTTATGGAGTTGCAATTAATTGGTATGAAAACTTTATTTATGCTAAACAATTGGGATTTTGAATCACTTGACCCACCACAACATACTGAAATTTGCGGGAGATCGCATGCGCAATCCCAGGGAGTGGACAATGCGACTCAGACGGACTTTGGTGAAAATACTATTATTTGTGATGGAGACGAAAGTAATGCCGAGGAGACATTTGTTAAATCGCAAGACCCAAACAGTGAAGAGTGTCCGTTTTTTTTTTTGTAGACCTAGTATAACGGACGAAATTAATATTCAGATGTAGTGGGAATCGGAACCCAGTTTACCTCATCAACTCAAAAATAAGAAAAGACAGACATAAAAAGGGTTTGGACAATTTTATTGCATCGCGGTGTGTTGAACGAACAAAGATACATTGACAGAAAATCTAGTGCGATAGAACAGGACAAGAATGGCACAGACGCGAAATAATTCCTTCGTGCGTAGCGAATTTTGTGAGGTCATGGCTTCCTAATGCAAAGGATAAACCGTACATGGGACATATATGGGAATAACACTTACCCACCATACAATAAATAAAACCAAAACAGAATAAGTACAAACTATTTTGATTTTCGGTTTGTATACCCTCCAACATCGGAATTCACCAATTGTCGTTATATAATAGAATAAATACAGAAAATAAGTAAACAGTGTTAGAAAGTATTATGTGTACTATAAATTAAGGGAAGTACTTGGATAACCAGAGACATAAGAGTAAGTCAACTTATTACTCTATATAATTATAGATCTTTCAGTATTGCATTGACCAGGCACTTTGCTATCACAGTTGGCGCCAAATTTCTTGTCAGACCGGCAACATGTGCTGCTACTCGCACTACAACCGACGTAAACAATAACAGACGAAAACACGCCCACTAACAAACGAAATTGAATTTATTGAATTTGAAATTAGATAATGAGGTCTGCTTCAGAACTTTGACAAATAAATATATGATTATGTTAAAGTTTGATATCAGTTGATACGAACTTGTATATAACGAAGACCAATGAACACAACCATTTTGATTAGTTAAATCCACGTAATTGTTACTAATTTTACAAATTTATTGCTGCAATCTGAACGTGTCTCAAAAAATCATATATATACCACCATTTTCTGGATTGGCAGCTATTTATACCCGGATATCGGCATTTAAGTACAATCATTAGAAAGTTATGTCATATGTTTTACTGTGCATTGCAGTCATGAGTAAGTGCCATGCTTATCTCATTTACTCACATTTAGAACAAAATCCAGTGAAGTGCCATTTCTTTCTCTCTTCCCCATGAATATGATTAAACAATAAAGAGGTGAAAGTTTAAGTAAAATTTGTTTCTGAAATACTTCATATCATTCAGTATCAATATACATGTATATTATGGATCAATGAAAATCTTCCACAGGGAATTTTTTTTTAATTAGCACCCTTTTAAAAGAAGTTTCGGCCAGTTCGGCTTTATGAAGTTAACTCATAGAATATTTCTCTTGATAGAAGCCTAGTGGATGAAAATCTGTGAAAACTGCGCAACTACATGATTTTGCATTTTACCTCATTATTCTATGTTATATTTCAGATGGTAAAAGTTTATCTTTCTCGTTCTCACAGATCAACCTACGAATAATGTTGCTATTGACAACACCCATGTTCAATTTGCTTGTATATACACTCCGGATTCAGGAGATACAGATTATGATTTTGAAAACCGGCACCTTTGTTTTAATCGTTTTACACTGACAAGAAAAAGAGGCTTGAAGAATTTGCTGCACATTTTTATTAGGTTCATTGTGTCAGACCCATATCACACATTTTGATATGGAATAATGTATATACATATATATTATCGCTATGTTTTTTATTAATTGTCATACATGTCAAACAAATTACTTTTTGTATTATAGTATAGTATAGTATATTATATTTTAGGTGTTTCAAGTTTATCGTTGTCAGTCTCAAACATTCCATCATCGCCATATATTGCTATTGGCAACAATCAAGTTCAGTTCGTGTGTACGTACACTGTAGATTCAGGAGACACAATCTTCACAATCATTTGGCAGAAAGAAGACACTAGCAACTACTATCAAAGTATTGCTACATTTTTCCCCCCTAGTTCTCCAGGTAATTCATCATTTACAACAACCCCATTAGGAGACTCGTTCAAGAATAGGTCAACATTATCAAAGCCTACGGTGAATTCATTGACGGCAACACTGACTGTGAAATACATAGACTGTGAAGATGCTGGGAAGTATAGGTGTTATATAAATTATTTTCAAGCCGCTGGAGTTGCTAACAAGGGTAGTGAATTGACCTTTGTGACTGCAGGTATATATAGTATTTCTTATAAGAACAAAATATTAACGGATCTCGTAGAGAATAAACAGACTGTGCTTTAAACTTTAGAGACATGCTGTAACACAGATGAGAGACTCACTGTTCAAATGGGCTAAATTTATGCTCTGAACATCGCTGTAAATAAAGCTTATGTCATTTAATTGCTGGAGTTGAAAATAAGAATAGTGAACTAATCCATACTACTGCAGGCACAGTTACTTTTTATCATTCCTTTATGAATATAAATATCATTTTGTCAATATCCACAGTGTCATTGTTCAACAGATGTAAAGAATGAAGGGCACTGTCATACTTTATATACACATGGATATAACCGAAACGAAAAAAATATGTACTGTAAAAATGATTTAAAAGGAAATAAACAGAACTGTTACTCCAAGATTATTGTATTTATATACATGTAGTTGCCTCAGCTGCCGGATGCATTGTTCATCATCTTGACATATACAAAGAGGCAGCACGGGGCAGTGTATAATTTGTTACATACCAAGATATATCGTGACAGAGGGTTTCGATTTTTATCGGTTTATACCGTGGCACGGGTCGTCTTTGTTCACTCTATCATTCGAAGGACAGGGAGGCAAGCAAATCATTATAAATACGAAAATTTCAACGCATGTTCGAATTCCAAAATGATACCAAAATTCTAGTAGGAGTCAAATTGAGTGTCAAATTTAGGTCTAACAGGGGGTTCGGTTTAATTATAAAAATATAGAGAAGACTATGTCATGCATGTCATCACACAGTCAAAAAGCAACAAGATAAGACAGAAGACATATGGTCAAGCCATTCTATACTAAAAGGTTACCATATGTCAGAATGACACATCACCATTGACATGCACGTATTGATAGAAAACATTGCAGAAATGTTCGATTGGATTACAGTTACAATACCAATTTAGGGCGGTTAATTACATCAACGTCACCCACTTTGGTGTGGTTAGCCGATTTACTGGCTCATCTTAATGCGCAACATACCACTTCCTTTTTTTGGATTAGGGGTTAAAAAACCCCAAACATAAATATTCTCTGATATATTACAGCTCCAGGTGAAGCACCGTATACTTTTACACAGTCCTCCAGTCAAGCAGAAATAGAAGAGGGTGACACTGTCACGTTTACCTGCACGGCAAACATTGGTAACCCTCTTGGTAAAATACGATGGTGGATATACAGAGTGGCAGTCCAGTCGGCTTCAGAGCTAATGGCACCTGCACCTACGACACCTACAGTGGTGCCAGGGGTGTGTGAATATAATGTTACCAGCACACTGTCTGTGCAGTTCACCAAGAACGACAACCAGGCTGCCATCCGATGTACGATAGATCAGGAATTGATCACCAACCCACCAATACCAGAGGATAAACCACACAAACAGATAACTGGTATAAACGTTTTCTGTAAGTGTTCGTGTAGTACTACATGCATCAAAGTCTTAAGGAATATTTGACCTGTTGATAGAAAAGGGTTTTATCGTCAAATATCTGAATTTTCTTTGCTTCTTCTTTTTCCCCTTCTTCCTTTTTTCATATCTTTCGCTATAGGTTAGTGATATTCAAATTTTATTTGGGATTTCCACGTATCAAAACTTTTTTCTCAATTAATTATTTATAGCCACCTTAAGAATATATAGATAATGGTTAAATCCAAATCATAAGTCCTTAAATCATGAAACCAGAAGACATACAAAATCAGCCAAAATAAAACCGAGTAGAATATAACGAAAAATGTCTATTTGAAGAGCATATGGGAAACCCTATGATGGAGGGAGATCAATTGCCCGGGGAGAGTGAGCATCTCCTCTTTGCTAGCTACACCCGTCACATATATCTAGTAGAAAGAGTGAAACTGTGCAAAATTCCATATATATTTACATATGGAGAAGTCAAAGTACGTAACCTTTTAGTACAGAAGGTGTCAAATCTGTGTAAAATGATTGGAGTGCAGAAAGTCTGGATAACGAGATACCATATTGAGTAATAAGAGTCTAGTAACCACCGTAGAACTTCCTCAGTGAGGTTGTTAGTCTAACACATATATACCCCTAGTTGAGTAGCTTATCTGAAAGTCGCCTCAGATAAAAAGTCATGCTCTGGAATAACGTATTAACTGAGATATGAAAACGCCGTATGCAGGCGAAGATGGAATGTTGGTACTTAGGAAAGGAAAGCCTGTGATAGCGAAATTGAAATCGTCACGTTTGTCAGAGAGTGAGGTGTTCAATTGACCATTAATGTCGAAAGACAACATGAATTACTACTTTTTGTGGTTTCTTTGACCTCCAGTTCACTTGGATAGATGATACTAAGGTAATTCGCGAATGAAGGATTATTAATCGAAAGCAAGTCATCTATATATCTGTAAGGGAAATTGAAACTAAGAGCCAATTGTGTCTTTCCTTGCAAAAGCAAAGCCTGAATGAATTCAGCTTTGTGTGAGTAAAGGAGTATGTCAGCCAGAACCTTTCCTCTAAACACAGCAAAATGTTATCGGGAAGAAAGTTCGATATCTGGATGACATCTATTTCACTATACATGTATTTATTTTTGAAATCAGCATTTTCCCTAACAAAGTCAGTTTTATCATGGCCTATAACTATATATTTGAATTTGCGGCTTCCGTTTTTACTAGTAGATGCATTTTTGACACTTTCTGCTAATCTGTCTTAAAGGCATTGATTATTTAAATTTTTGCCAAATTTTAAACCATAAGTATGTTTTAGAGAATATACCTCCATATTTCAAAAACAAAGATCCGCCATGTATTTCCTATAGCTACACGCCATCAGTTGCATCCAAAATTTATAATTACAAAGGTTTTCTACAGTGTCTTGATCCTGCATGCCATACCCAACCGTGTGCATGTTCCTCATCTAATTTTGTATATTCTCCGTGTGGCCATGTCATTACTGGTGATCTTGATAATGTTAAAAACACGAAATTAAGAGAACTTTTACTTAAAGGTCCAAAATACAGAGAACCCAGATCATTCACATGGAGCCAAAATTTTGAGAATATTATGAACTGCTGCGAGGAATATGCCACACGATGGGCGAAATGAGAGGAAGTACAGGTCGACACTCTCCTCTCGGAATGGATAAAATCTATTGCAGTACTGCTGAGATCAAAAATTAAAAAAATACAAGGTTTTGTAAACACCAGATTCGAATCTATTTTTAAAGATCCTGGCCCCGCCGTCACCAACCTTCCTCAACTCAATACTAAGCCTCAAGTCTGAGTATTTTCCTCAATTTTCTTTCATTAACCTCAAGTCACCGTCACCACCCAAATCTGAGTTTTACTCAAAACGGATATTTGAGTAAATACTCAAATATTTAAGTGAAGACTCATAGGTACCTTAAGTATTTCCTCAAGGTGGAAAATGTAGCGGAGAAGCATCACAGACGACATGGATTGTTAGGAACACTTAAGAGATGAGACAACAAGCAACGAAAGAGAGTTATAAGAGATCGTTAACCCTTGGAATGCCAAAATCGCGTCAAAGCCAAAACTACAGTTGGTGACGTCGGCATGACGTTGTGCATGACGTCAATCAAAGAACGATAGTTTGCGCCCCATAGCCTAGTCACTATCCTAGATAAAATGACGTCATGATTTTATCTTGATAAGCTAGCTCAGTAGCTGAAAAATCCATCATGGAAAGAAATCGCGCACTTTCTATCATAAATCATTTCAAACATTTTCGCTGTTTTACTTCCAAACATATAGATCTACATCTTTTCAGAGTTTTATTATTTATTTATGTATTTATTTATTTATCTATTGATTTGCATCGAGGAAATATAAAGTCGAAATGTAAGGTAAACTTTTGAAAAATTAAAAAATGACCGCATGACGGGTTAAATTGAAAAAATATAAAATACAAGGAATGATTTTCAATTTCCGTTGTCTTACAGTGCATAACTAGACGGTCTGTAATTCATCACAGGGTAAAATACAAGAAATCATGTGTGATTTAACCCCTCAAATACATTGTAATATCGCACAGCGTAATTGTTCATGAACATATTACCTTTGTCATACAGCTTTGTCAGATGTCTTCAGTTTTCTGCAATCGAATATTCGGGGAGCATATAGATTTTCGTCTTTCCCTCTGTGAAATACTGACGTGGACTCCCCTTCACGCACACGTTTTAATCATAGTGAGATGATGCCGCATATATGCGGTCCTTCACTTTAATGGAAGAAGAAGCCGGACGCTTTATTTGGAAAGTTAATACCTTTATCACTGCCGCTGAGAAAAAAAAAAGCGCGGCATATGCCCCCCCCCCCCTAAAAAGTATCAATTCTCATAGACAACACGTCTGATGAGATTGAAATTTTCATAACTACATGTCTCTGTTCAACGTAAAATTTAGATTATTTTAGGATTTTTATTTCTTAGATTTATTTATCGATTTATTTTTTTGAATCGAAGAAATATAAAGTCGAAATGTAGAGTAAAAAATTAAAACATGACCGCTTGACGGTTTAGATTGAAAAAGGTGTTAATACAAGGAATGATTTTCACTTTTTCGGTGACTATACTGCGCTGAACTAGACGGTCTATCATTCATCGCAAAAAATAAAAGTAAAATACAATAACTCCTCTAAATCAGAGACATATAAATGCCCCTGTAATCGAAAATTCGGAGAGCATCATAGGTTTTCGTGTGTTCCTCTGTGTGTCTGTGAGTCTGTGTGTCCGCAAAAACATTAACCTTAGCTTTTGAATCTCATGAGAAAGACTATTATATTTGGTATGTATACTCAACTACTTTCAAATGACACCAACGTCAGCCTTGTAATCTTTACAATATATGTATATGTATATGTAAATATGATATATATATATATATATTAAAGATAGATAAAATATGACCCACTACTGCGGTTTAATTTTCAACGAGGGTCACATTTTCACTCTAGGTCTAGCGTGGTGGGATCACCAGATATCTGAACGGACCAAACCGATTTGTAACGTTTTAGTCGACGGGTTAGTTTTCGACGGGGTTCACTTTTTAATGTTTCAACAGCATCTGCTTGATGAAAAAATATCAATTTTGGCCTTTGCAACGGACCCTTTCGAAGCAGTGAGGGATCTCTAACGTACCACGCCTACCGCGACACGAGGTCTTGATATTTACTGCCTAATCTGAAAGACAAAACATCGGCGGGGATCGAACCCAAGACCTACCGAACTATACCCGACTCCCTAACCACAGTACCACGCCGGCTAGATGTTTATTTATTTTATCTATTCCGGCGCAATTTTATCGTCAAATTTTCATTTTTACCATATCTTAACATAGGGACACAGTTGAACCGATTTTTTTCTACTTAATTAAAATATTTACAAATATTAAGCCCAATTTTGAGGGCTAAATAGCTGTGGACAGCAGAATTATAATCCGAAATTTTCATGAGCATTTTTATAAATATTTCAAGAGAATTTATTTATCCCAAATTTTAAGTTTACATTTCTTTCTATTTTTGACACATTGTTTCTCATTGGAAATAATAAAGGGGAGGGGGTTAACTTCATATCTAAAGTAAAGGTATATACAGACATTCGGCTGAAATGAGGTACACTTTTAGATCACCCAATATATTAATGTGCATCATTTTCCGGTATCTTTCAAATCACTTCGAGGAACCTGAGATAAAGCGTTGTTTGTAAGGATTTTTGTGCATTTTTGGAATGCAGTACACGTTCTAAATTTAATTTATTTGTATCTATACCAAACGTATTGAGGACAGATTTATGATTCTCAAGTACTTCCGAAACCGAACTGTTCGTGAGAGTATAAGTAGGATTTCCTGGAGCTGAACTTAATCCTAATTCGTTCTCTAGGCTGTCAAAGTAATGTTTCTTACAAGTAAATGTATCATTATTAAAAGCTTTATCTGCTGGTGTAATGATATAATGTTCTTCGAGGAAGGTAAGTTCTCTGCTGAAAACATCAGGGTCTTTAAAAATAGATTCGAATCTGATGTTTACAGAACTTTGTAATTTTTCAACTTTTGATCTCAGCAGTAATGCAAAAGAGTTTTTCCATTCCGAAAGAGTGTCAACATGTACTTCCTCTCTTTTTGCCCATCATGTAGCTAATTCCTCGCAGGAATTGATAATATTCTCAAAATTTTGGCTCCATGTGAATGATCTGGTTTCTCTGTACTTTGGTCCTTTCAGTAAAAGTTCTCTTAATTTGATGTTTTTAATAATATCACGATCACCAGTAATGACATGGCCACAAAGAGAATATATAAAATTAGATGAGGAACATGCAAATGGTTGAGGATGGCATGTGGAGTTGCTAAAATCAAGACACTGTAGAAGCCCTACGTAATTATAAATTCTGGGTGCAACTGATGGTGTGTACCTATAGGAAATACATGACGGATCTTTGTTTTTGAAATATGGAGGTATTTTCTCCAAAACAGACTTATGATTTAAACTTTGGCCAAAGGCATATCACTTTAATATAACTGTGGTATATATTTTTCGTTCTTGTTTGCCACATATATGCGTGACGTCTATCCAGATTACAATTAACAGAAGTTAGACTATCGGAAAAGGATAAATAGATACAACAAAAGAGTTTAGGTCGAGTTAGATTAACACAACTCTTAAATTCACCTTCCTACTCCGAAAGGGTAATGCTACATTTAGAGCTTTATATTTTATATTTGACCATGCAATATTTTAGAAATGTATAAATTGTACATTTATAATTTGCAGAATTGTCAGTGTAGGTATGACATCTGTGTACAAAGTGGGCTCGTAAAGCGGTAAACCACACCAATTAATTGACTATTGTCATATCGAATGAACATCCAAACTCGGTATCGTAATTGCACTAAAATCAAATATTTTTGTGATATCCTTATGTGTGTGTGTTTTTATATTGCACTAAATACTGTATATCTCAGTGGTTACTTCTGTCATTCGACTGAGTCAGTAATAAAATAACATTTTTATTTATGATTACTTTTTAGATAAAGTGCGAGCACCCCATATAACTAAAATGCCTAACGCTAATGAATATCAAGTGGGAACCAACCTCCTGATTCTCAGGTGTACTGTTGACGGAAACCCCAACCCTTCGACGGCCACAAATACATCTACCAATAAATTCACCTGGTATTACAAGCCCAGTGCTGGTGATAATGAAGTCATGGCATACTCTGTAATCAGGGTCACCTCAAACAGAGCCACCCTCACGCTTACAAATCTTATCGAAAGTCAGCAAGGAATTTACATCTGTGAAGCCCAGAACGGATTCAAAAATCTGATCTACAAAGAGAGATCGGAAATTACTATTAAAATAGGTATGTCCCAAAACCAAGGTTTTGAATTTTTGAAGTAGCTTTTATGATTGAAATCTACTTAACTTGATTTACTCTTAATACATTATTTGTATTTATAAAGATTTCATTCAAATACTTCAGTTGTGAGTGAAATTTTGTGGTAATTGTAATGCAGGAAGGAAAATTGGGATATTTCAAATGAAAGTGATTTGTCATATCTTAAATTATATTCCATGTACTTATCATTCAATGTTGAATCGAAAAGATGAAGGCATTGATCAATATATATTATGTGTTGACCATATGAGATGCAGGTATTAATTATTAAATTCAATATTCACGTGAAACAATCACGTGTCAAATTTGCACATGATTTTGAATGTGAACAGAAAATCATTATTACATGTCATATATTACTTAATGATCAATAATTCCCTCAATGCGTCTACTATTAATCGTTACCACCCCCCCCCCCCTTTAAATTGGGAACCTTGGCCCGCTTTAAAACATGCAGAAAAAGTGTTCTTTTTATATATGTCGTATTTAAAAAGACATTTCATAATAGAATTCATTATTATTCATAACCATGACATCTCAACTTTAAGGGAGTAAACTGAAGGCATCTGACAATGCTGTATAACAAAAATCACCTAGGCCAACGCACACAAAATATATACACTGAAAAACGACATTACAAAAATATTCTATTGTGCTACGATTACGATACCGACTTCGGGCAGTCAAATGAAGTTACAAACGTCATTCAATTGGTGTGACCGTCGCCATATGGGTGAAATATTCCCGGCGCGACGTAAAACAATAATATATCTACCTATCTATCAATTGGTGTGGTTAACCGGTTTACGAGTACCCACCTTCCCACTCACCGCAAAAGCAGCACAATCAAAGGACACATATTTAAAACTTTATAAATAATCCTCCATACAGAGAACAAGGATCAACAGATTTCTCAAGAAGAGAGGTCATAAAAATTTTATTACACACGAAAAGTTTATAGAATAATATGTTGCTATCAAAAATATGTAAGGCAACATCAACATAATTAAACAGTGTTCTGCCCGTCTGTAAGCCGATCTGAGTCCCGACTAACGGTCAACGGGGAAGAGGATCAGGACGTTGTCTCCTCTGAAAAGGTTTGGACACGGCCTGTCATAGTCTCTACTGCCCTGTTAGTCAGCGTGCAACGGTCAAGTAAAAGTCTTCATTGGGTTGTAGAGGGTCCCAATATAAGATCTATAGTCTAAGGACCTTTTTCATCCTTGACCTCAATATGCTTTTACCTTAATATATATTCATATGTGTTTTATTGTATTCCGTTTGAACTAAGGGGGTGAGTCTGTAAACTGCATACTACCGAGAGACGATGGTCACTTGAGTTTAGCGCCGTTAGTCAGTATCACAAATGTACGATTAGTTATTTTCGTGATGTGATTCAACGTGATTATATTTGTTTCCTGTAGCTGTCAGCTGAGTCAGGTATTATCCTTTAATTATTTTTGTGAATGCTGATTAAACCTCACATATCTTCACATTTCACCGTCGTTTTGGAATATTGCATTATGTCTTTTGTATAATTTTTATTAGCTAAGTCCATCGCAACGTCAAACACCACACCTTCCACCATGACAACTTGTGATACAGTCACGTCTTCAAGCAAATATCAAATCGACAAAGGTAATTATTATTATTAAATTTTATATTTATTCACGCATTTATTTGTTTGTTTACTAGAAGGAGTTGTTCTTGGTTTTGATTTGTTTCATTCTCATTTCATTTTGCCCATTTTTCTTAATGCTTTTTTCTTCTCTTTTGATTTCGCCTTTTGTTGTGTTCGTTTATTTTTCGCTAAATGTTATGGCCTGTGATCCTTTGTTACAGAGAAGGGCAGCAGTTATGAAAGCAGTACACTTATCGTATCTATTGTTGTGAGCTTTTTCGTTGGAGCGTTTCTGGCTACCGTGGTCACATATTGTCTATCTAAAGGTAATACAAGTCATGTCTCTTAGTGTATCTTTGATTAACGTGCAACATATATCCATAGTAATAAAGTAATGGATAATGACTCGAAAGTGTACACAATCAACAAAAATAATAATTTAAAAAAACCCAGAAAAATAGTTTATATATGTATAATAATAATAATAAAAATCTGAAGTTAAATGTCTTGATTTATAAATAATCCTGGTCTGAGGCACATATTTAATTTCCACTTGTCAGCATGCCGATAAAGATACTTTTCGTTTGATTCTGGAAAAGAAATACTACAAGTTTGTAATACAAATCTTAGTATTTAATTTCCTTAGTGTACATAAGGTGAACTAAAACTAATGATATTTTTTCTCCAACTATGTTATAATTTGCAGGAAAATGTGGAATGAAGAAGAGGTAAATAATTTCTTTTAACATTCCAGTGTATCAGACATGCATTTTTTGTATTGCACATGATTAAAAGCTTGAAAATGAAGCACTCAATTCAATATTATTTATCGAATTTTCTATGTCAAAAATAGATCTTGTATGAGTCAGGATAAAATACATAAGTTAAGTTTTCAATTCTGTTTTCAAATTCCTATTATTATGCTACCGTTACATATAGTTTTCACGATTTGATGGTAAATTCCTTTTTGATTTTCTTTCAGTCAGAGTGATTCTTACGAAACTCGATCGCATTGGACAACCGGTTCCCACGATTCTGATCTCCATGTTTACGATATACCGAGAGTGTAGTGTAGCAATACATCTGCGAGAGTTAAAACGAACAGTATATACATGGGTAAATTGATAATTTAAAAAGAAAAAAAAATTTTCCAGATGCAAAGCAAAGACAGAGAGAGAGAGAGAGAGTCGCCAGATAGGGAGAAACAGACAAACAGACAGACAGGGACATAGATAATGAGAGAGATAGAGGGTTATTATAAAGTATGATTTAATGTTCAAGGTATTGGTTCTATTTGAAGTGGATTATAGTTGCCCTAAGTATTTGTAGAACATACCTAAAAGGAAACAGCAATTCCCGCCATTTCTCTGAAATGATGCAATGATACACGTGGTAACTGACAAGCCACTAAAAGGGATATCGGCCCTGGGTAAAATAATTATGAACACATATACATACGATTCTTTAGCGAATGGTGAAAACTAATGATTTTTCAATAATGTTCAAAGCAAACAATTTGCGAAATGAATATTATATCCTTTTATTTTTATATATCCCAAAGATATGCTGGTCTACATTCACTGAGGTCAACAAATACATGTACTTAAGAACTCTTGGTTATGTTTCTTTAAACTGCTCTGTATTTCTGTAAACACTAGTGCAATTATTTTATAAGTAACAGTCATTTTTTCCAGCACTATAAAATGATCTCTTTTAACAGACTTTGGAAAATAAATTATGATTTCACGTTAATTTCTTACCATCTGTTTTAATTTTTTTTCTGTTTGCTTGGGTTCTTTGTACAATATTCTTGGGTTGTTTCTTCTTCTTTTTCTTTTTATTCTTCTTTTCTTTTTGGTTTTAATTTTTTTTTTCTTTTTTCTTCTTCTTCTTCTTCATTTTCTTTCTTTCGTCTTCTTCCTCTTCATCTTCTTTCATATAATGTGCCATCCAGTTGAGCTATAAACTAGTTCCTAGTTACCTTGGCCAATGTTTAGATATTTTCAAAAATCGAGTTTTCAGAGGACGAAGATTATTCAAGACGATTTCAGAAGTAAACTTGATCATTTCTTTCCAAATTTGCCACAGTGTCACAAATGAGAAAGATTGAATGCCTGTTTAAAAAGAGCTGTTTAAAGATGGTTAAATATGAAGGAAAAACTATGGTTTGACACACAAAATGGCCGACAACGTGAAGTAACTAAAACAGATTTTTGGTTATTGAAAACTATCTATTTTCTAATGTTATTTATACTATTCCATAACTTTTCTGCGTAAATAATCAAGGTCAGGGTCACAAGATCAAAAGCCATAGTATCAACTGAAAACACTCGTCATAAGTAAACCTATTTGTGGAGATTCAGTGCCCTACCGCTATTGATTCAAAAGATATAGCCAAAGTTGAATATTAAAAAAAATAAACAGATGTTAAAGACTAAGGTCAAGATTACTAGGTAAAAAGTCACGGCAAAGTCTGAAAGCTCTTGTCACAAGGTACCTATGTGTGAAGTATTATGGTTATACTCCTTTTAGTTGCTGAGATCATGTTTCAACCAGAAACTTTAACCAAAATTTTGACGGACAGAGAGACATCGCCAATCCATAGACCGGAATTGCTTTGCAATCCGGCCAAAAACTGCAGATGATTTTTTGTATCTATTTATAAATTTCATACTTATCAAAGCATATTTGGGGAGAACTAAAAAAATCCGTATTAAATTCCTTATCAAATAAAAAATACATTAATGTTATGAGTCCTCCAAAGGGAAGTGTAACCGGCAGTGATGGATTTTACATAGATTTCTTCTTTGTATTTGTTTCCACTTGATAAACGCCAAGGGTCGAATATTTGTAGAGTAAGAGTGTTTTTTTTTTTTGTTAAAAATATAAGATATGGTAATGTGCAAAAAAAAAGAAGAACAACACTGGAATAATTATAGACTTCTTAAATTCTTAAACTATATAATTATATTAAACGTATGTACATGTACATGTATTGATTTCTAACATTATACGATGTATATTTAAATATTGTTTGTGATTAATACACAATGCTATAAATAACAGTACATAAACGCCTTTGCAAATTCGTTTACCATCAATTTATGTATATGTTATATTGATATACTTGCCATTATACCATATATATTTACACATTATAGTATGTATTCAATGTATATCTATACTATGAATGAGTGGTGAATGTGTGTATATTATGCATCTATCTGAACTTTTTGTGTTTCATCTTTGTGTAATTTATATGTTTATCAATGTAGTTTTTTGTGTAATAGAATTAAATAAAAAACATTTGGGCTTTCTGAAACGCTAACTTCATATTCGAATCAGTGTAAATAAAATTCCTAGAACCCATTGTGATAACATCATATTTTGACGTTCATGACATTAGAATTCAGATGACGTCATTTTACTCTCTTCAATGGTGCGGACACAGGAATATGGTTTTCGTTGTAATTTCCACTGATGGGCCCGTTGCTGCAGTCTTTGTAAAATGATTCTGATCAGTTGATGCTTTATGGATTGTCTACAGACGAATATTGCGGATTAGTTTTAAAAGAAGATGAAGGCTCGGTAGTTGCTATCTCTGACGTGTAGAAGAGTTTTTGATGATGATGATGATGATGATATTGCTGTTGCTGTTGATGATGAATGCCATTCTATTTCTATGCTTACCAGATTTATTCTACGCACGAGGCGCTGCCCTACAAACGCGGCAAAGGCCCTCTGCTTGTACATACAAATAGCTTGTAATGCTGATTCAGATTCCATTGGTATCACTGAAATAGATGTTATCACATATACGATACTCGATATAGTATAGTGAACATAACATACAGTAATATAAACAAACATCATTTCAACTGAAAATGTTCTATTGATCTAATTATAAGTTTGTATAACAAAAATAAGTCACACACATGAGTACATCTAAGATCCCAAAAGATACAGTGCATATATACGTATATAAACATTTATTCAGCACAAATACAATGCATATAACGAAATCTTTTTTTTGTTGTTGTTGTTGTTGTTGTTTTTTTGGGGGGGGTTGTTTGTTTGTTTGGTTTTTTTTTTTTTGAGTTTTTCTTTTTTTTTTTTTTTTTTTTTTTTTTTTTTTTTTTTTTTTGAGGGCTGCTACATATAAATATAACACTAGAAAATAATGTTTTTCTAGCATGAATTTTAAATGCTTATATAATGGGAAAAAATGACATGATATGCAATTCGTAATAGCACGAACAATGATTTTATATTGAATTTCATAATTATATTCTAATGCGAAGTTAATATGGGGAGTAACGTCAAAACATGAAACATTATCTTTAAATGTTACCAGGAAGTACATACAAATATTATGTGTAAGCTACACTTACGTGCGCATGTAAGAGTTATATGGTGACGTTTAAAGGTAAATGCCTGTGTCTATAAAGATTTTGTCATACACCATCTCTGTCTCTATGCAATCAGGAGAATGATTCGTGCTAAGTTTTGAACATCTCTTTAAAATAGAGAAACATGTGTAAGAAAATCATATACTACTTGCATTTATTTCTTATCGGCACACTTACTTATTTTCACAGTAAGTATTGTCATAGTATTTTATCTAAAATATATCTTACATCTAAGATTAACATTCAAATACAGAATATATTATTATTCAAGCTGTGTTCAATGGAAATTCCAAGAGGGACGGAGAGGAAGGGGGAAGGGGTGCATGTAACTAACACAATTCTTCTTTATGTATGAATTGATTCATGAACAACTCCACTGCACATTTTGCACTATGTTTTTCATTACAAACATATATTTTGAGATATTGAACATGTCCCCCGTCCTTGTATGTTTTATCTTTAGCTAAATTACCTTGTTTTACCTCTTGTGCTATAAATTAATAAGGACAGGAGATAACAAATACACAGAGAGATATAAAACATGTACTCTAAAATCGGTTAAGTTTGCTTAATGTACTTGTTTCAAATGATCAAAATACAATTCTCTGTTCTGTAAGTTTAAAATTACATTTCTTTGTCTGTGACATCGGAGTTAGAATGAATATATGAAGCAAACGTGAAATCACTGTAGGATTTTTTTCATGGATAGAATATCATTATATATGTAACACATGTACATTAACATACAGGAGCAGGCTTGGTGTAGTGGTTAAGCGCTTGGGTTTGGGCGCCGACGATCCGGGTTCGTTTCTCGGGTAGCGTCACAATGTTGAAGAGGTTGGTTACCTCCTGCATCCATGTGAAAATTGTTGAAAGCGACGTAAAACACAAATCAACCAACCAATAACATACAAAGTCTAAATTTCCATTTAAACTACCAACACTGAATGTATCACCCTTTGACTTTTGTCACACTTTCTATTTCAAATGGGATGTCATGTGTATGACAATGACATAATGTGTCTCCGTGTATATATTTCCTGATATTATTAAATTTCGAGTGTAACAAAAATATTGACAGAAAAAGACGATTTGTCAGGCCAACCTACCTATTCAAGACTTAAAAGTTGGTCTAGGTTTACTATATGGTGAATTTTAGGTCTTAGATATTGAAATTGAATATAATAAAAAATATTCAAGTTTAGGAAGTTAATACTAAATGAACGTAAACAAATGTTTTAATACATATAATGTCAAATCAACTATAGTAAAAAGATGGTTAGTTTGTATGATCAGATCCCGAAATGTTGGGATATTCGGAAACGGGATCTCAGATTGCATCAGGTCTCTATAACGACCATACAACTTCCCCAATGACAATTATTTCAAAACTTTTCTCAATATATTTTTGTGAGAATAGTTTCATAGTGAGAAGCCTAGCTCTAAGGACGAAATCTTCGTACTTAGAACATGCCCTGAAATACCGTATAAGTTGTGAAATGAAAACGCCATATACAGGAGAGAATACTATATTGCTATTCAGGAAATGGAACTTGGTAATAATTATAATGAATCGTTATGCTTGTCATAAAGAGAGGTAATTAACGAACAATAATCACTAACTGATAACAGTAATCTATATTTTACAGTCATGGTCTTCGAGTTCACTCAGTAAGAGTCCAAGCAAGTTATTTTTATCAAAACTCTCAAAGGGAACAACATTGCTATGGGTTTTTTTTTTCAAAAATAGACTAGAAAGCCCCACGGCGTAGCGATATACAGCGAATTATTTCAATTTTTTGGCCTCCCTCGTAGATAGAAACAATTAAGAGGAGTTACCGGCTCAGTTATGTGGCAGAAGTCACCATGGAGCTATACAATAAATGAATATAAATAATGTACTAGAAGTACAATGCGAAATGAGGCGAAAAAGTTTATATGATTGCTTTTGTAATTTACAATATGAGGAGTTCAGTATGAAAGTAATGCAGTTTTAAAGAATCAAAAAGGCGAAACTTCACATTTGTTTTTGTTGTAAGAATTTTAGAAATGAATAAAAGGAAACTCAGTATAACTTTTTTGTATTCCATAAATTGCCCCAAGTTGTAAAATTTACACATGACACAGATTGACGAGTATTATCATTTATTTAATGATGAATGATCAAATCTAAATAATAACAAGGAATTTGGGGATCACAACACAATTTAGAGATCATGACAAAAATTGTGATCCCTTATGGCTAGACAACAAGTTAATATCATCCATGACGAAGATATCCATGGGTGGTGTACATAAAAATGATGCCAAAAATCCTTCAGAATAATGGATTTACGTCACCCAAGAATGGACGTTTGGATGTAGTATGTAGATATGCGTTATAGAGAGGCTACATTGACACTTCATAATATTATATATAATGGGAATAGTAGTAAAGTGATGTAAAAAACCGGTTTCCTGTGACATAAAACAATCCGAAACAAATGCAGCACAAACTGAGACATTTGAAAGTGCAATAAAATAACAATGAATCAAATACAAAGGACTGTCGAACAAATTACATGTTGATAACAACATGCTATTCACTACAAATGTTTATGGAAACTGTTAACGTCATTGCAAAGTGATGCGTATAATCCCATTACAGATAAATTGCTAAAGAACACTATACTATGATATTACAACATTGTTGTAAGTGTTTAAAGATATTAAAGCCAAACCGATAACATAGTACATATGTTATATACAACATGAAATTGACAAAACTTTATACACATGTGATCTCAAAGCTACCATGTAAACAAGAAGAAAACAAAGTTTAAGAGAACAATTAAGAATATTATTGCGTGCCATTGTAAATGACCACGTTTTACTGCATACACATATCATGTCATTTGAGTCGGCAAAGGGGTGTCAGTAACATATTTGTTAATAGGAAAGAAGACGTTCTCTGTATTGTGTAGCCGAATGCTAAACACAAATATCAAAGCTAACTACATGTTAAAGGAATTAATTCGAATATATTTACGTAGAGCATTAGATTTCCACCTCCCCAATTTTCGTATACGGTTCTCATATAACCCAAGCAATGCTGCATTTGTGGCTGCTCCTATACGGAAGGTGTGCCCTTTATATAATGAAGACTTCAAACCAATGAACGAATTGGCAAATTTTAGGGGATGAGAAATGAAATGATACGACACTGGTTGACAACTCTTAAATTGAAAAAGAGGCACTGTAACATATAAGAAAGATTGTATTTATAAATATAAAGCTTGCACTGGACAGAATATCGACTGACCGCAGCTAAAATTCAAGATAAAAGGAGAATTGCCTGAATCGGTTGTGCAGTGGTTAATCACAATGGTGACCCCCTTCACTCTAGGCTCTTGCTTTGAGAAGTGGAAGGTGACATCAGAACGTTGTATGACTTTGTTTTTGGAGGATTTAATGACTAATTCCCCGATTCTCATCATTTCTTGAAAGGCTATAAGACAAAATGCTTTTAATAATATATTGTCGGAATATGTGGGCTCTATATGATCAAGAGCCAATATAATTTTCGGCAGAATGTCTAAAGTTATGGGAAGCCTAGAATCTTGTCTGCGTGACCACAATCTTTATATACATAGCCTAAGGCAGACACATGAGATGAAATAGAGCTCGGTGCATTATTCATAGAAAAAAATGACCAATGAAATTACGAAGAACAACTAATGGTATTGGAAGACTTAAAGTATTACGATTAGAGGTAATCCAGTCTATAAAGAGTTTCCAGCTTCTTCGATAAGCTCTCTTTAAAGAAGAGAAAAGGGATGCCTGTAGTAATTGTGTTGCTGAGGAATTTAAACTTGTCATAATTCCATGGGAACTTGGGTCTTAAGTGGTGAAGGTGTTGGGGATATTTGAAATCGGAAACGAGACAATTTGTCAGCCAAACTATTATTTTTCCCAGGTATATGTTTAGCTCTGAATAATACATTGTATCTTATAGGACAAAGAACCAAGAGCCTGATGAGTTTCATGAGAACTGAGTCTTTCGAAGATTTCCTATTTATGATTTTTACAACAGCACCGTTGACTGACATAAATATTATCCTCTTGTTTTCTAATTCTAATCCCCATATTTCAAAAGACAGAACAATTGGGAAAAGTTCTTTAATAGTTATTTGATATCCAGTCAGGCTGGGTGGCCATGGTAATGCAAACCATTTATTCCCAAAGACAGCAGCAAAGTCTACTGAATCCGAGGCATCTGTAAAAAATGTAATTTGATCAGATGTTAGCCATTGTTGTGAGAGAAAAACATATTTTCCATTGAATTGGTATATGAACGTTTTCCATATTCTGATATCTTCACGTGCTTCTCCTCTGAAAGAGGTGTAATGAAAAGATTTTGATACACCACAAGTTAAATGAATGAGTCGTCTGAGTAAGGCCCTTCCAGGTACAACAACAAAACCAGCAAAATTAACAAGCCCAATAAGGGATTGAAGCTCATGAGGTCTTACTTTCTGTTTTTCCTCAACTGCTGTAAGTTTTAATTGTATTTTTTTTTTCAATTTTGTCTTCCGGAAAGCGACATTCAAGTTTAAACGTATCCACATTTATGCCATATATAATAGGTATAACTGTTTTTCAATTTTAACTGGTACACTTATTCTTTTACAAAGAAACAAGAAGTTTGTCAGGTCATCTCTGCATTTTGAAGATAATGCAGGTCCTATGAAAAAGAAGTCATCAAGAATATGTGACATACCTGTAGCATTGAAATTACACATAACACATTGCAAAGCAATGCTAAATTGTTCAAATATTTGGCATGAGCTACTGGCCCCCATTGGTTTACATCTATATCTATCAAAATAAAATTAATTGTTCCAAGAAACTCCCAATAAGTGGTAATTGTCAGGATAAATGGGATTAATCCGAAAAGCATTCTGAAAGTCAGATTTTGGCATCAAGCTACATTTACCAAATTTCTGAACAAGATTCACAATTTGATCTATAGAGTCGTTTTTTTAAGTTGACAGAATTGTGACGTGGGTTAAAAAGGTCATGAATTATTCTAAACTTATTGGGTTCTGCTTTTGGCACAACACCCAAAGGAGACGACATATAGTTTGCAAATGGATGAGTTTTGAAAGGAACTGCTATTTTACCTTTTTGTTTTCCTTCAATAATGAATTTTTCTATAATTTCGGGGTGAACCACAATACCTTTGTGATTTGGAGAGGATGTACAGCCAATTTTAAAATCAACTGTGAAACCCTTAATTAATTTCCTTTTATGTTGAAAGTCATAAGCCAACAAAAATTCTGAAAAAATTATTTATCTTTATTGGTGTGGGAAGATCCCTGGATTGGTTTTGAAATAGATTTATTGAAGGCATCCCTACACTTGTGTTTTGGGTGGAAACCTCGGCACTGTTGGCACACATGTAAGTACTGGCAAGGGAAAGACTTTCATCGTTTGCCCTTGTTGTAAGCAAAGCAAAAGTTCCCTTCTTGTTTATAATTGTTGTTTCGAAAGAAATCATTGTTTTGCTTACCGGTAGCTCTTGTATCAGAAACTAATTCTTCAACATGTTTCTGCCATGGCAGTTGGTGCGCCTGTCTGAGACGCCTAAAGTTTTCATCATATTGTCTCCACGCGTTGTCGTTATGCATTATGTGCATTTCCCTAATAAAACTACAATATTTTAACTATTGGGGAGCCTGTAGGGGTTAGGCATCCGTCTATTGTACAATACTGATAAGCAATCTTTGTTTCTGATTTCACTGGAGATTTGTAATCCCTGCTGAAAGTGTCACAGACAAGGGCTCCTCCATCTGATTTGTTTTCAATACTTTAAGGTCAATGAACTCATTTTCCCAGATGTTTTGTTTAGTTTTCAAAACTAACACCCGCCCCTGATAAAATACCTTCATTTAAGTCTAGCACATTTACCTTATTCGTTTATGTTGGACCCCTGTGCCAACTCACCTGCAAAGATACCAACTATTACGTTTAACACAGATGTGTGGGTCGAATTTCCAGACACTTGAGTAGTTGGTATTTTGCGGGATAAATTCCTGTAAATTCTGTAGGGATGGTGTGGATTACTCATTCAAAGAGAATCAAATACGGATACTGACAAACACTACTAATGATATGTTAGCATTAATTACAAAGTTCCTGCACGGGAGGTTCAATTGGTATTTGCTTTTCATATCCTTTTTCCTAGATAAAAGTTATACCAATGCATTTTACCACAATGTGAGTGCATTATCATTTATATTCATGAGATTCAAAAAACTGAATTCTGTTTTCAAAATTTAACTTAAAATCAAACATGTCCGATTCAAAAAGGTAGCAGCCAGATGTCGCTGTGACACAAACAAAAAACAGCACAGAGGGTATTTACAAACCCGTGGAAACAGGAAAGTAGGCAAAACATCAATGTACAAGTAAAAGTGTTTTCAGAAATTTTGAAACGAATGAAACACATTAAAAATGACTTATTATACTTAAAAATTTACATTTTAATATAAGCTTACTGTATCTGTAAACCTACTTGGGATGAAAGTTTTTTTAAAAATGCTTTGTAATATTTCTCCCTTTTACCATATAACATGAATAAGTAAGAATGAAAAGCATTAAATATTCATACGAACTCAATTGTATTGAAATTAAACCACATAAAAAGAGATAATAATGAAATAACTGCATACCATTGTTTTAAATCTATAAATACCTGCTATTATATACTAAAAACAAAAACAGAAACAAATTTAGCTGTGCGTCCTTGGCAATAGTCATTTGTTCCTCAATGAGTGTAACGTACATAAGATGTGCTTGTTGACATAAGTATATAAGTCATACAATGTGATTTCTGGTGCATGTTACTTTTGTATGGTATACGAAAGCAACATTCTCTATATAGTTTCCATCGTTTAATAATTAAGTTATACTTTACAGAGATAGGAATTCTGTAAAATTATGTGCGTTTTTCTATATAGAATTTGTTTACATCAAAATATTTTCTCAATTTTACCTTAATGTAAAATAAGAAGGTAACTGGTGTCACACGACTATGACACTAAAAACAATGTACCACGGTGGACATTCACGGACCCTGAGAAAGATATGTCATATTGGTAACTGTGCATTAAAGTCATGAATAAGTGCCATTCTATTTCCATGCTTACCAGATTTATTCTATACAGAATTTAGAACAAACCCAATGAAGTGTCGTTTCTTCCACTCGTCCCCATAAATATAATTAAACAACAAACAGGTAAATGCTTAGTAGGCGACTATACGAGGTTCCGATATTATTGTTACGTGCGCAATATCTCGTGGAAATAGTGCTAAATGAACTTAAAACTACCTCATGGCGATAGCGTGATATCTGAAGCGTGGTATAGGTAAATTTCTCGCTCACAATTACACTGACCTTGGTTCTGTGTACATTGTTTTGTAGGGTACTCGTTACACTCTATATAAATATGGTTTGCAAGAGAGCTGAAAACGTAATTGAAATTAGGGCCTATATCAAAGGTAGGTCTCTACTTGGCTTAAAGGCGGTAGATATTCATAGTGAGGTGTGTGATATTTATGGGAAGGGTCAAATGTCATATATGACTATTTGTAGGTGGGTTGCTGGATTTAAGTCGGGACACCAGCAGCTGAAAGATGCTGCCCACACAGGTCGCCCTGCAACAACAACAACAATGCATAACATTGAACGAATTCGGCAAATTCTTGAAAAAGATGCAAGGTACACTGTCAGGCAGTTAGCTAAAATGACAGGCTCATCTTTAGCACGTATTCACTGTATTTTAAAGAAACATCTTAAGCTTGCCAAGATCAATGCCAGGTGGATACCCCATTTACTAACTGACGACCAAAAGAGGTCCCGGGTTGACAAGGCCAAATCCTTATTGAAGAAATACCCAAAATACAGCAAAAAGGCTTTTGATAATTTGGTCACAGGTGATGAAACATGGGTGTATTTTTTCGAGCCCAAAAGAAAATGCTCTAATCGAATCTGGGCAAACAAAAACACCAGGCGCCCTAGCATTGCTAAAAGAATACGCACCGTGAGGAAGGTTTTGTATGTCATATTCTTCGATAACAAGGGTCCAATCATGCAAATCCCTCTTCCGAAAGGCAAAACTGTCACAGCAAAGTATTATAGAGACGTTGTACTTTGAAAACTGAAGAAAATCTACAAACGCCGCCGCCCACATACAGGTTTGAAGTACCTCAGGCTCTTGCATGACAATGCGCCAGCACACAAGGCGCGTATTGTAACGGAGTTTTTGAAGGCAGAAAAGGTCACTGTCCTCCCCCACCCTGCATTTTCATTAGACTTGGCCCCCTGTAACCTTTTCTTGTTCCCCAAACTAAAATTTCACCTATCTGGAAAAAATAAACCAAGAAATGCCCTTGGCTCTGCCATTCACCAGTATCTTATGAGTATACCAATTCAAGAGTACGAAAACTGTTTCCAAAAGTGGATTGATCGGTTGAAACGATGCATAAATGCAGAGGGGGAGTACTTCGAAGGACAGGGCAAAGTAAAATGATCACAATTACTTCTATCAAAAAGAAATCGCCAAAGTAACAATAATTTCGGAACATCCCTCGTATAAGCACAAGTGTAGGTAAAATCTCTTTCTGAAATACTTCCTATAATTCAGCATCATTCACAATTAAATCATTGATCACAGTGTTTAAACCTATTACATGTATATTATGGATCAATGAAAATCTTCCACAGGGAATTTCTTTTACAATTAACAACCGTTTTTGGCCGCTTCAGCTTTAAGTTAATTCATAGAGTATTTTACTATGAGATATGGTTTACCCTTCGGTACTTCTTCGTTTTTTACTTGATAAAGGCTTTGTGTAAAACAATTTGTGGAGAAAGAACGTCTTAAAATATATAATACTGCATTTTATTTCATTATTCTGTTATATTTCAGATGATAGAAATTTATCTGTGTCGGTCTGACAAATTCAACCTACGAATAATGTTGCTATTCACAACACCCATGTTTGTACATACATTCTGGGTTCAGGAGGTACAGTCTTCGAGTTTAAAAACCGGCACCTTTGTTTTCATCGTTTTCTCTGAAATAGAAAATAGGCTTTAAAAATCGCTACACATTTTTGGGTTCTTTTGGGTCAGACCCATATCACACCCTTTGATATGGGTAATGTATATACATATATATTACTTATCTCTATATTTTGATTGATGGTTATACATGTGAAACATACTATTTTTTATATTATAGTATAGTGTAGTATATTACATTTCAGGTGTTTCAAGTTTATCATTGTCAGTCTCAAACATTCCCTCATCGCCATATGTTGCTATTGGCAACAACCAAGTTCAATTCGTGTGCACGTACACTGTCGATCCAGGAGATACAATCTTTACCATCAGTTGGCAAAAAGAAATTACAGTTAACGATTTTCAAAGTATTGCTACATTTTTCGCTCCTGATTCTCCAAGTAATGCATCATTTACAACAACCCCATTAGGAGACTCTTTCAAGAATAGGTCAACATTATCAAAGCCTACAGGGAATTCATTAACGGCAACACTGACAGTGAATTTCATCAAATGTGAAGATGCTGGGAAGTATAGATGTTTCATTAATTATATTACAATGAATGGAGTCCAGAGCAAGGATAGTAAATTGACCTTAATCACTGCGGGTATATATAGTATTTCTTATTAAAAACAAAATATTAACGGATCTCAAAGAGAATACAGAGACTGTGATTTAAACTTTAGAGACAGTCATACATGCTGTAGTACATGTAATCCGGTGTGGCCTAGTGGATAAGGTGTTCGGTTCGTGATCGAGATGTCCCGGGTTCGACTCCCGCCCTTCGCGTACCGGTGTTCTCTCTTTCGGATGAGACAGTAAAAACCGAGGTGTCGTGTCACGATAGGCGTGACACGTAAAAGATCCCTCATTGCTTCGGGTGGGTCCGTTGCAAAGGTCTAAATTTGTATGCAATGCATTCGGCAGATGCCGTCACCATACACGTGAAATAATCGTGTAGTGACGTAAAACAGTATCCAATCAGTCAATCAATCAATCAATCATGTAGCACATGTTGTCCAGTGGGCTAAAAATTACTGTTCTGAAAGTCCCATAAATGTAGCCTATACCATTCAATTGCTGGAGTTGAAAATATAAGTGAATTAATCATTGCTCTTGCAGCCAGTTACTTTTTATCATTCCGTTTATGATTATAAATAAACAAAATTATATATCATTTTGTCAGTATGCACAGTGTCATTTTTCAACAGACTGAAGGGCACTGTCATACTTTTATATACACATGTGATATAATCAGACTAGATAAGATACTGTGAAAATGATTTGATTGATTGATTGATTGATTTTTGTTTTACGTCACACCACGAATATTTCACGTTTATGGTGACGGCATCTGCCTGACGCGGGGCATACAAATTTTGACCTTTGCAACGGACCAACCCGAAGCAGTGAGGGATCTTTAACGTGCCATGCATACCACGACACGGGGCCTCGGTTTTTACTGTCTCATCCGAAAGACATGACACCGGCATGGCCAGAGCGGGACTCGAATCCCGGCTTCCCGATCAGGAGTCCGACACGATACCACTAGGCCACGCCGGCTTGAAAATGATTTGAAAAACAGAATTGCCAGACAAAAATATGTTCAAATTTGAAAACACAAGCATGTTATCCCCATTCTTATGCAAGCTGTCTACACTGCATTTTAGAAGTCTACAGATATATACTGATTTTACTTATTTACTTGCTTACATTTACTTATATGCGTATTATGCAAACGCATCACAAAATACTTCGTATTTTGCAGCAAATGTCTTACATAAATATTAAAAAAGTATGATTGAATTGAAACAATATTATTCATCATTAATAGGTTGCTCAGTGGCTGATTTAGAAGACCCCCCCCCCTTTTTGGCCACATACTTACTAGTAAAAATCCAGATTTAATACCAAAAATGGCTATGTCGTTTGGCTAATACACATGTGGGCCCCCCTTTGCGAAAATCCTGGATCCGCCACTTGCTATCAATAACATTTGTGTGGTCTGTACAGGCGCGTCTTAATCTATCCTCACGAAAACTATCTAGGCTACCTAGATAAAAACTCATCATACCTCTCAGAGTGTACTGTTTTTATGTTTGAACCATCCTCTTGCCTAATATTTCCTTCACACTAAATCCACCTAAAGTTTCGGTATAGTAAAAATATCTTGGTGGATTCGATACCGGCGTGTTCTCGAGATCCGCTATATATTGTATACATTGACAAGCATCCGTAATACAAATTTAAAATTTGTGCCGCGTACTCAAGTATTTACATACCTGAAATTTACTTTCATCGTCCAATGGGTTTTCGTGCTACTTATATGTGTGCTTTAGAATATATTTTTTATCAGAGAGCCTTTACGACACATTTCATTTACATTTATTTTCAAGTTTATCTTTTTTTTTTTTCTTTAAATTACTTTACAAGTATTTAGATCATAGCTCATTTGAAGAAGTTCAAATGATCACATACAATCCATTACCTAAATCGAATTGGAAATAATTTATCAGTGGTGGTTCATTTTGTACGGTGCCTAGGGATTGTTTCAAATTTGGGATTTATGCTGATGTTATTTCTTTTATCTCTTTTCTGAAATCTTCTATATTTTCTACTGATTTTGCCCCCTCAAAAATATTCCCAATTTTCTACATTTATTTTAGTCTCATTACCTCTTTTACTGAATTTATATTGAGATATGTTGTGAATGTTAATTATTTAACGTGTTGTTTTATGTCTTTCATCAAAGTTTGACCGAGTCATCTGTTTTTGCAGTATGTGTTTTTTTCATTGATTTCACCCTAGGTTTTTAAACCCTTTTACCTGTTGATTTTGAATTAAATTCATGTATTCATTTGCGATTTGGATATCAGTTCTATCCTATCAACATCATATGTTCCCAACTATTAAAAATGGTAGTTTTGTAATAGCAAATTAATAACTTTGTTGTATAGTGTGTTCCTATAAAACCCAGTTATACTGAAATTAACTAGAGTTATCTCCCTCATTGGAGTACATCCCTCGGACTTTATCCATCACTAACCATACAAAGCTGCCTGATTTAATTTAATTTTATAATATAATCACACTGTATATCTAAATGTTTTATTGAAAATATTCAACTTATTTTTTATATTTACTGATTAATCGAGACTGCTTGAAGTCACAAAATCTGCCCTGGTACATATAATTAGTAAATTTCTCAAAATTAACGTGGTAGTAATGGAAAACGAGTTGTTCTCCAACATGGCTGTTAATGCTGGTAGTGTGACATCACATGGACAGACTCTATTGTTCTGCTCAAATTTTTTAAGAGAATAAACAGATATGATTATGTTATTTTAGTGTGTGACAAGATTAACAATAATTTTAGCATTAAGAAACAAACATGCAGCCTAAATTTCACACACAGTCGTTCATACCCACCCACTGACCATTTGACATATATATGACGCAATGCCAATATCACACTAATCATGGAATAGTAAAATTTCATACATATAATCTGCAATGTGTTTTTAAGGAAAATCAATAATTTTCTTTTCATTTGAAACGCAAAGGTAATTATCATTTTCATTTACCATTCTTTTACGATATTTTCACAATACGTAGAAACGTCCATTTCATTTCCACAACAAACTGCATCAGACTAAGTTTCTCGTCTATTTTTTTTTTTTTATTTTGTCCACTTAGATGGACCATAATTGACAGGGTTTTAGACTAAATTTGGGCCTATTGGTGATTGACATTTTACCTGAAATTGTATCAGACAACAATTCAAATATGTAATTACCAATATATTTTAAAACTATTAAGACTTATATACCAGTTGAATCCGATAATCTTTGACTGTTTTGTTTTGGCCATTTGGGTTCAGTAAGCCATACAATCACAACACGATTTCTGACGTCACAAATTGATGTCAGGGCTTGACGTCATAGATTGTCACAATAGGGTTCACCGCCATTTACTGCGGTCCTGATGTTTAGGGAGGAAATACAACATATTCCCGCAAAAATGACGTAAAGAACAATGGAACGTTACTATGACGTCATAAGGTTGTCAACTCAAATCGACGTTTCTAACTCATAGTACACAGGCGCTGCCTAACGGATGATAACAGGCGGAGAACCCCATTTGTGTTAGAAAAAAACTCTACAGGATGTCTACTCGGAACTTTTCAGATTCCTACAAGTGCTTTTATTTATCAATTTCGATTTATAGCAATTTATATGTTGTAATTCATTTAAATTCAAGTGATGATTTCTTTTTTAAATTATTTATGTGTATTTCATTGTATTTGAATAATTAAGAGAAACCGTTTAGATTCTCGACTTATCTCTCAATGTTGTAGTTATGCTACATCTCGTGTAATCTCGCGATACCGGCATCCATTATTCTCAATCACTTAAACGTTTTAATCAAAGGATGCTTATACTTATCAAGCTTCTATGTAACAAATATGGCGGCGTTTCAGATGACGAAATTTGAACTCATTAGTATACAGGATTTTTTTCAGTAAACATTTTTTTGTTTGCTTAATTTTCTTATCGTATATATCTATAGACTTGTCCCAATACAAGAACTGTGGTCTAAGGACCTTTTTTATCCTTGACCTCAATATGCATTTACCTTAATATTTATTCATATGTGTTTTAATTGTATACCGTTTGAAATGAGTGAGACGGTGAGCAAACTGCTGACTACCGAGAGACGATGGTCACTTAAGTCTACCGTCGTTAGTCGGTATCACAAATGTATTGTTAGATATTCTCGTGATGTGATCCAAAGCGCTTATATTTGTGTTCTGCAGCTGTCAGCTGAGTCAGGTATTATCCTTCCTTCATTTTTGTGAATGCTGATTAAACTTCACATATCTTCACATTTTATCGTCGTTTCGGAATATTGCATTATGTCTTTTGTATAATTTTTATTAGTCAAGTCCACCGCATCGTCAAACACCACTGGTGATACAGTCATGTCTTCAAGCAAACGTCAAATCAACAAAGGTAATTATTATTTTTATTCTATTATTTTATTATTATTATTTATTTATTTCGGGTGGGGGGGGGGGGGGGGGGTTCTTGGGCTTTGTATTGTTTCATTCTCGTTTCTTTATTTTCCCCTCTTTTCTTAATTCTTGTTGTTGAGTTTGATTTCGCCTTCTGTTTTGTTTGTTTGTGTTTCTGATAAAATCCGATCTATGATCATTTGTTACAGATAAGGGTAGTAGTAATGAAAGCAGTACACTAATAATATCCGATCTATGATCATTTGTTGGAGATAAGGGTAGTAGTAATGAAAGCAGTACACTAATAATATCCGATCTATGATCATTTGTTACAGATAAGGGTAGTAGTAATGGAAGCAGTGCACTAATAATATCCGATCTATGATCATTTGTTACAGATAAGGCTAGTAGTAATGAAAGCAGTACACTAATAATATCCGATCTATGATCATTTGTTGCAGATAAGTGTAGTAGTAATGAAAGCAGTACACTAATAATATCCGATCTATGATCATTTGTTACAGATAAGTGTAGTAGTAATGAAAGCAGTACACTAATAATATCCGATCTATGATCATTTGTTACAGATAAGTGTAGTAGTAATGAAAGCAGTGCACTAATAATATCCGATCTATGATCATTTGTTACAGATAAGCGTAGTAGTAATGAAAGCAGTACACTAATAATATCCGATCTATGATCATTTGTTACAGATAAGGGTAGTAGTAATGAAAGCAGTACACTAATAATATCCGATCTATGATCATTTGTTACAGATAAGGGTAGTAGTAATGAAAGCAGTACACTAATAATATCCGATCTATGATCATTTGTTACAGATAAGCGTAGTAGTAATGAAAGCAGTACACTAATAATATCCGATCTATGATCATTTGTTACAGATAAGGGTAGTAGTAATGAAAGCAGTACACTAATAATATCCGATCTATGATCGTTACAGATAAGGGTAGTAGTAATGGAAGCAGTGCACTAATAATATCCGATCTATGGTCATTTGTTACAGATAAGTGTAGTAGTAATGAAAGCAGTACACTAATAATATCCGATCTATGATCGTTACAGATAAGGGTAGTATTAATGAAAGCAGTGCACTAATAATATCCGATCTATGATCATTTGTTACAGATAAGGGTAGTAGTAATGAAAGCAGTACACTAATAATATCCGATCTATGATCATTTGTTACAGATAAGGGTAGTAGTAATGAAAGCAGTACACTAATAATATCCGATCTATGGTCATTTGTTACAGATAAGTGTAGTAGTAATGAAAGCAGTACACTATTAATATCCGATCTATGATCATTTGTTACAGATAAGGGTAGTAGTAATGAAAGCAGTACACTAATAATATCCGATCTATGATCGTTACAGATAAGGGTAGTATTAATGAAAGCAGTGCACTAATAATATCCGATCTATGATCATTTGTTACAGATAAGGGTAGTAGTAATGAAAGCAGTACACTAATAATATCCGATCTATGATCATTTGTTACAGATAAGGGTAGTAGTAATGAAAGCAGTACACTAATAATATCCGATCTATGATCATTTGTTACAGATAAGGGTAGTAGTAATGAAAGCAGTACACTAATAATATCCGATCTATGATCATTTGTTACAGATAAGGGTAGTAGTAATGAAAGCAGTACACTAATAATATCCGATCTATGATCATTTGTTACAGATAAGGGTAGTAGTAATGAAAGCAGTACACTAATAATATCCGATCTATGGTCATTTGTTACAGATAAGTGTAATAGTAATGAAAGCAGTACACTAATAATATCCGATCTATGATCGTTACAGATAAGGGTAGTATTAATGAAAGCAGTGCACTAATAATATCCGATCTATGATCATTTGTTACAGATAAGGGTAGTAGTAATGAAAGCAGTACACTAATAATATCCGATCTATGATCATTTGTTACAGATAAGGCTAGTAGTAATGAAAGCAGTACACTAATAATATCCGATCTATGGTCATTTGTTACAGATAAGTGTAGTAGTAATGAAAGCAGTACACTAATAATATCCGATCTATGATCGTTACAGATAAGGGTAGTATATCCGTTGTTGTGAGCTTTCTCTTTGGAGTGTTTGTAGTTACCGTGGTCACGTAAAGGTAATAAAAGTCATGTTTCTCAGTGTTTCACGTAACATATATTCATGATAATAAAGTAATGGATAATGACTTGAAAGTATACATAATCAACAACAATAATATATAATAATTATAATAATAAAAAAAGATAGTACATAAAAAGTAAAAAAATAGTACATGAAAATAATAATAATGATGATAATTATTATTATTATTATTATTATTATTATTATTATAGTATATATATATTAATATTTAAATTTCCTTGGTGTCCATAAGGTGAACTATACCTGTTGATTTTTTTTTCTACATCTACGTTATCATTTGCAGAGAAGTGTGGAATAAAGAAGAGGTAAATATATTTTTATACTGCTCAGTGTATCAGACATGCATTTCTTGTATACACATGAATAATAGCTTGAACATAAATCACTCAATTCAATACGATTTACCAAATTTTCTATGTCAAAAAAATAGATATTTTCTGAATCAAGATAAAATAAATAAGTTCCGTTTTCATATCCGTTTTCAAACTCCACTTATTTTGTTACCGTTTCCTGTATTTTTCAGGATCTGTTGGTAAATTTCTTTTTGTTTTTATTTCAGTCAGAGTGATTTTTACGAAACCCGATGGACAACTGGTTCCCAGGACTCTGATCTCCATGTTTACACATCTGCGGGAATTAAAACGAACAGTATATACATGTACATGGGTAAATTGATAATTTAAAAAAACCCCAAAACTTCAATGATGCAAACAAGAGAGAGATGGGAAGGTTATTATATAAAGTATTATTTAATGTTCAAAGGTATTGGTTCTATTTGAAACGGATTATAGTTGTCCTAAATATTTGTGGAACACTCCTAAAAGGAAACAGCAATTCCCGCCTACATATACCAGCATTTATTAAAATCACAATACTTATTTGACGTCTATTTTATCGTAATCACATAAACATTTATTCCTGGATTAATCATTGCTCTAGTTATGTACATAAATTTCGACAGCGCATGTCTTTTAGATGCTCTGAAATGATGCAATGATACCCTTTGGAAGTGACAAGCCATTACAAGGGATATCAGCCCTGCGGTCATGAATGCATATACACATACGATTCTTTAGCACAATTAATGGTAACAATTAATGGGGGTTTTTAATAATGCTCAAAGCAAACAATTTGTGAAATGAATGTTAAATCCCGTTATCTATATATATATATTTCAAAGAAATTCTGATCTACTGAGGTCAACGCTTACATGTAAATAAGAACTCTTAGTCATGTTGCTTTAAACTACGTTGTATTTCTGTAAATACTAGTACAAGAACAAATTTGTTTATAAGAAACAGTCACTTTTTTCAGCACTATAAAATGATCTCTTTTAACAGACTTTGGAAAATAGATTATGATTTTTTTTTATAATTCTTTACCATTTCTTTTTATTTTCTTGCTTCGGTTGTTTGTACAATATCCTGGGTTGTTTCTTCTTCTCTCTCTCTTTTTTTTTTCTTTTCGTTCTTTTTTTTTTCTTTTATCTTTTTCTATTCTCTTTTCTCCTTCTTCCTCTTCTTCTTCTTTCATGTAATGTGCCATCCAGTTGAGCTATAAACTAATAGCCAGTTAGCTTGGCCAATGTTTAGATACTTTTAAAAAGGCAAGTATCAATAATACATACCTACAGATGTCAGCCATCTTGTGTGTCAGATAGTAAATACCTACAGATGTCAGCCATCTTGTATGTCAGATAGTAGATACCTACAGATGTCAGCCATCTTGTGTGTCAGATAGTAGATACCTACAGATGTCAGCCATCTTGTATGTCAGATAGTAGGTACCTACAGATGTCAGCCATCTTGTGTGTCAGATAGTAGATACCTACAGATGTCAGCCATCTTGTGTGTCAGATAGTAGATACCTACAGATGTCAACCATCTTGTGTGTCAGATAGTAGATACCTACAGATGTCAGCCATCTTGTATGTCAGATAGTAGATACCTACAGATGTCAGCCATCTTGTGTGTCAGATAGTAGATACCTACAGATGTCAGCCATCTTGTGTGTCAGATAGTAGATACCTACAGATGTCAGCCATCTTGTATGTCAGATAGTAGATACCTACAGATGTCAGCCATCTTGTGTGTCAGATAGTAGATACCTACAGATGTCAGCCATCTTGTGTGTCAGATAGTAGATACCTACAGATGTCAGCCATCTTGTGTGTCAGATAGTAGATACCTACAGATGTCAGCCATCTTGTGTGTCAGATAGTAGATACCTACAGATGTCAGCCATCTTGTGTGTCAGATAGTACATACCTACAGATGTCAGTCATCGTGTGTGTCAGATAGTAGGTACCTACAGATGTCAGCCATCTTGTGTGTCAGATACTAGATACCTACAGATGTCAGCCATCTTGTGTGTCAGATAGTAGATACCTACAGATATCAGCCATCTTGTGTGAGATAGTAGATACCTACAGATGTCAGCCATCTTGTGTGTCAGATATTAGATACCTACAGATGTCAGTCATCTTGTGTGTCAGATAGTAGATACCTACAGATATCAGCCATCTTGTGTGTCAGATAGTAGATACCTACAGATCTCAGCCATCTTGTGTGTCACATAGTAGATACCTACAGATCTCAGCCATCTTGTGTGTCAGATAGTAGTTACCTACAGATGTCAGCCATCTTGTGTGTCAGATAGTAGATACCTACAGACGTCAGCCATCTTGTGTGTCAGATAGTAGATACCTACAGATATCAGCCATCTTGTATGTCAGATAGTAGATACCTACAGATGTCAGCCATCTTGTGTGTCAGATAGTAGATACCTACAGATGTAAGCCATCTTGTGTGTCAGATAGTAGGTACCTACAGATGTCAGCCATCTTGTGTGTCAGATAGTAGATACCTACAGATGTCAGCCATCTTGTATGTCAGATACTAGATACCTACAGATGTCAGCCATCTTGTGTGTCAGATAGTAGATACCTACAGATGTCAGCCATCTTGTGTGTCAGATAGTAGGTACCTACAGATGTCAGCCATCTTGTGTGTCAGATAGTAGGTACCTACAGATGTCAGCCCTCTTGTGTGTCAGATAGTAGATACCTACAGATGTCAGCCATCTTGTGTGTCAGATAGTAGATACCTACAGATGTCAGTCATCTTGTGTGTCAGATATTAGATACCTACAGATGTCAGCCATCTCGTGTGTCAGATATTGGATACCTACAGATGTCAGCCATCTTGTATGTCAGATAGTAGATACCTACAGATGTCAGCCATCTTGTGTGTCAGATAGTACATACCTACAGATGTCAGGCATCTTGTGTGTCAGATAGTAGATACCTACAGATGTCAGCCATCTTGTGTGTCAGATAGTACATACCTACAGATGTCAGTCATCGTGTGTGTCAGATAGTAGGTACCTACAGATGTCAGCCATCTTGTGTGTCAGATAGTAGATACCTACAGATGTCAGCCATCTTGTATGTCAGATACTAGATACCTACAGATGTCAGCCATCTTGTGTGTCAGATAGTAGATACCTACAGATGTCAGCCATCTTGTGTGTCAGATAGTAGGTACCTACAGATGTCAGCCATCTTGTGTGTCAGATAGTAGGTACCTACAGATGTCAGCCCTCTTGTGTGTCAGATAGTAGATACCTACAGATGTCAGCCATCTTGTGTGTCAGATAGTAGATACCTACAGATGTCAGTCATCTTGTGTGTCAGATATTAGATACCTACAGATGTCAGCCATCTTGTGTGTCAGATATTGGATACCTACAGATGTCAGCCATCTTGTATGTCAGATAGTAGATACCTACAGATGTCAGCCATCTTGTGTGTCAGATAGTACATACCTACAGATGTCAGCCATCTTGTGTGTCAGATAGTAGATACCTACAGATGTCAGCCATCTTGTGTGTTAGATAGTACATACCTACAGATGTCAGTCATCGTGTGTGTCAGATAGTAGGTACCTACAGATGTCAGCCATCTTGTGTGTCAGATAGTAGATACCTACAGATGTCAGCCATCTTGTGTGTCAGATAGTAGATACCTACAGATATCACCCATCTTGTGTGTCAGATAGTAGATACCTACAGATGTCAGCCATGTTTAGTGTCAGATAGTAGATACCTACAGATGTCAGCCATCTTGTGTGTCAGATAGTAGATACCTACAGATGTCAGTCATCTTGTGTGTCAGATATTAGATACCTACAGATGTCAGCCATCTTGTGTGTCAGATATTGGATACCTACAGATGTCAGCCATCTTGTGTGTCAGATAGTAGATACCTACAGATGTCAGCCATCTTGTGTGTCAGATAGTACATACCTACAGATGTCAGCCATCTTGTGTGTCAGATAGTAGATACCTACAGATGTCAGCCATCTTGTGTGTCAGATAGTACATACCTACAGATGTCAGTCATCGTGTGTGTCAGATAGTAGGTACCTACAGATGTCAGCCATCTTGTGTGTCAGATAGTAGATACCTACAGATGTCAGCCATCTTGTGTGTCAGATAGTAGATACCTACAGATATCAGCCATCTTGTGTGTCAGATAGTAGATACCTACAGATGTCAGCCATGTTTAGTGTCAGATAGTAGATACCTACAGATGTCAGCCATCTTGTGTGTCAGATAGTAGATACCTACAGATATCAGCCATCTTGTGTGTCAGACAGTAGATACCTACAGATGTCAGCCATCTTGTGTGTCAGATAGTAGGTATCTACAGATGTCAGCCCTCTTGTGTGTCAGATAGTAGATACCTACAGATGTCAGCCATCTTGTGTGTCAGATAGTAGGTACCTACAGATGTCAGCCATCTTGTATGTCAGATAGTAGATACCTACAGATGTCAGCCATCTTGTGTGTCAGATACTAGATACCTACAGATGTCAGCCATCTTGTGTGTCAGATAGTAGATACCTACAGATGTCAGCCATCTTGTGTGTCAGATAGTAGGTACCTACAGATGTCAGCCATCTTGTGTGTCAGATAGTAGATACCTACAGATGTCAGTCATCTGGTGTGTCAGATAGTAGATACCTACAGATGTCAGCCATCTTGTGTGTCAGATATTAGATACCTACAGATGTCAGCCATCTTGTGTGTCAGATATTAGATACCTACAGATGTCAGCCATCTTGTATGTCAGATAGTAGATACCTACAGATATCAGCCATCTTGTGTGTAAGATAGTAGATACCTACAGATGTCAGCCATCTTGTGTGTCAGATAGTAGATACCTACAGATGTCAGCCTTCTTGTGTGTCAGATAGTAGATACCTACAGATGTCAGCCATCTTGTGTGTCAGATAGTAGATACCTACAGATGTCAGCCCTCTTGTGTGTCAGATACTAGATACCTACAGATGTCAGCCCTCTTGTGTGTCAGATAGTAGATACCTACAGATGTCAGCCATCTTGTGTGTCAGATAGTAGATACCTACAGATGTCAGCCATCTTGTATGTCAGATAGTAGATACCTACAGATGTCAGTCATCTGGTGTGTCAGATAGTAGATACCTGCAGATATCAGCCATCTTGTGTGTCAGATAGTAGATACCTACAGATGTCAGTCATCTGGTGTGTCAGATAGTAGGTACCTACAGATGTCAGCCATCTTGTGTGTCAGATAGTCGATACCTACAGATGTCAGTCATCTGGTGTGTCAGATAGTAGATACCTACAGATGTCAGCCATCTTGTGTGTCAGATAGTAGATACCTACAGATGTCAGCCATCTTGTGTGTCAGATAGTAGATAACTACAGATGTCAGCCATCTTGTGTGTCAGATAGTAGATACCTACAGATGTCAGCCATCTTGTGTGTCAGATAGTAGATAACTACAGATGTCAGCCATCTTGTGTGTCAGATAGTAGATACCTACAGATGTCAGCCATCTTGTGTGTCAGATAGTAGATACCTACAGATGTCAGCCATCTTGTGTGTCAGATAGTAGATACCTACAGATGTCAGCCATCTTGTGTGTCAGATAGTAGTTACCTACAGATGTCAGCCATCTTGGTTGTCCGATACTAGTTACAGATTTCAGTTCTCGTTTATGTCAGATATTAGTTACCTATAGATGCAAATCATCTTGTGTGTTTAACTCTCTATTTTCATGCATTATTTGACCAAAATCGACGATTATTCGAGACGGTTTCAGAAGTAAACTTGATGATTTCTATTCAAACTTGACACAATGTCACAAATGAGAAATATTGAATGCCTGTTTAAAATCAGCTGTTTAAAGATGGTTAAATATGAAGGAAAAATTATGGTTCGACACACAAAACGGGAGGTAACTAAAACAGATTTTTTCCCATTGAAAACTATCTATTTTCTGATGTCCTTTATATTATTCCATAACTTTTCTGCGTAAATAGTCAAGGTCAAGGTCACAAGATCAAAAGCCATGATATCAACTGAAAACAGTCGTCATAAATAAACCTATCTCTGGAGATTCAATGCCCTACCCCTATGAATTCAAAAGATATAGCAAAAGTTGAAGATTTAAAAAATATATATATTATGTCAAAGTCCACTGTCAAGGTCACTAGGTAAAAAGTCATGGCAAAGTCTGAAAGGAATTTATGTGTGAACTATTATGGTTGTACTCCTCTTAGTTGCTGAGCTTATGTTTCAACCAGAAACTTTAACCAAAATTTTGACGGACACACAGACAGGCAGACATCGCCAATCCATAGACCGGAATTGCTTTGCAATCCGGTGAAAAAAAGATTTTTGTATCTATTTATAAATTGCATACTTGACAAAGCATATTGGGGCGAACTTGAAAATTCGATTGACATACATACAGGTGACCGTATTAAATTCCTTATCAAATGAAAATATAATAATGTTATGCGTCCTCCAAAGGGAAGTGAATATGAAATAATAACAGAGCACTCCTTCTCCATCCACAAATTTTCGGACCCTTGAAAACGAATAGGGCAAATAATGGGTATTGTAACCGACAGTGATGGATTTCACATAGATTTCTTCTTTGTATTTGTTTCCACTTGAAAAAGGCCAAGGGCCGAATATTTGTGAAGAAAGAGTCTTTTGTTATTGTTTAAAATATAAGAAATGGTAATGTGCAAAAAAAAAAAAATCCTTAAACAATATAATTATATTAAATGTATATATATGTTTTAATTTCTAATAATATACAATCTACGTTTTAACACTGTTTGTAATTAACACACAATACTATATATAACAATACATTAATGCGTGTGCAAATTCTTTAACTATCAGTTTATGTACACATTATATTGATATACTTGCCATTATACCATATATATTTATACATTATAGTATGTAGTCAATGTATATCTATACTATGAGTGAGTGGTGAATGTAAGTGTGCGTATTATGTATCCGTCTGTACTTTTGTGTTTCATCTTTGTGTAATTTATATGTTTATCAATGTAGTTTTTGTGCAATAAAATTAAAAAAAAAAAATAGAACATTTGGGCTTTCTGAAACGCTTACTTCATATTGGAATCTGTGTAAATATAATTACTAAGATCTTTTAAACCCACGGTGTTAACATCATATTTTGACATTCATGACACTAGAATTCAGATGACGTCATATTACTCTCTCCAATGGTGCGGACACAGGAATGTGGTTATAGGTGTAGTTTTCATTGATGCCAGTGATGGGCCCGTTGCTGCGGTCTTTGTACATAGAATGATTGCGATCGGTTGATGTTTGATGGGTTGTAGACGAATTTTGCCGATTAGTTGTAAAATTTGGATAAGTAAAAGAAAATGAAGGCTCTTTAGTTGTTATCTCTGACGTATAGAAAAGAGATGATGATGATGATGATGATGATGATGATGATGATGATGATGATGATGATGATGATGATGATGTAATAATGATGATGATGAAGATGAAGATGATGATGATGATTATGATGATGATGATGATAACGATGATGATGATGATGAAGATGATGATTATTATGATGATAATTCTTGTTTTGATTTGGTTAACTTGGTTAGATGGTGATTAACGGATGATGCGATCGTTGATGGCGTTATCACGTAGATGTGATGTAACAATGCTGGGTGGTGTTACAGTGGACGGCGTAAGAGAGTGGCGTGTTATCTTGCTATGAGACGGCGCAGGATTTTCACGAAAAACACTTTTCTGGAAAATTATTCACTTAACTATCATAAAATGTAGCAGACCTAGTTACTATTAATACGTAAATTATGCGGAACTTTGTTAATTCAGGCATCCATGGTTCAGGCTACGAGGCATGACCAAATTAAGACAGTTGTATGGAGAGATGGTGTCGTGGATAATGTGTTGGACTTATAATGCCTTGCTAGCTATAGGTCCAATACCCCGTTAAAATTTTCAATTTTGAAGTCTAGGTCCCTAATCTAAATTACCATCTCTCTCTCTCACACACACACGCTCTTTCTTTGTTTGGTTTTTTTTTTTTAATCTGATTAAAACCATATCTTTATTCCCCTCTCTTTTTGTCCCATTGCGGATAAAGCGATGGGACAAATAAGGAAGCGGAATAAAGATATGGTTTTATTCAGATTTGGGTTTTTTTTTTTCTGAATCTGCCAGAAGAGTAAATAAGTGGATCAGTAGCAAGGGCGCAGGAGAAGGGGGCAGCAGGGGCACGTGCAACACCCCCCCCCCCCCCAACTTTGAAAAGTGGGGAGGGGCACAAACATGATTGTGCCCCTCCCCCCACTTTTCAAGTAATCTTAGGTTTAATTAAACTTAACTATGGCCCTTTTGATGAATTTTGTTGACATTTTATTCTTCATTTTCTTTCACCTTTTAAAATGTCCTTAATTCTCATTCACTGCGAAAGATCAAGCCATACATGTACTTGGACACAACAACTGCATGTTAACCTACGTTACACAAAAATCTGACTGACAGCACGTCTAATATTCAAATTGCAAGACAATTTGTAAGCATGAACGAGTACCGCGAAGCTTTCTTTGGAAAGTACCCTTAAGTTTCAATCCTCCCTACGTCACGGTTCCAGAAAAAATTTCATTAAATGGCGAAATAAACCAAGATGACATTATATGTTTTGTTGCCTTGTTGCCATCATTTTATCATCAGCTACCAATATCCCAATAAGCATTAAATCATAGAGAAAATTACAGTTATCAAAGTTGAAGTTAATAAGTTACACTAACACGACACTAACCTTGAGGAAAGGCTCCCCTCCTTTTTTTTTTTTTTTAATTTTATTTTTTTGCTTTTCAATTTTTCAGATAGGTTGTGTCCCCACTTTTATCTGTCAAGCTATGCCACTGAATTAGATACATGTATTTAAATATGCAAGTAGAAAATAAAAGATAAGAATAACTGCAAATACATGTAAAAATCACTTGAATAGATCAAAGAAAGATAACTGTAAATAGAATTTTTCGGAAGGCATCGGATCATTAATTATTCATTCAATGATATAAAGATATCCGAAAAGTCCTGAATGATAATAACTGGGGAAATCCCGACCACTGCCAGACTATATATTGCACAACCTAGAAAAACGATTACAGGGAAGAAAACGATGGCATCGGAGCTGCAGAGAATGGAGTCCCTTCCGCCTTACACGGTTCTGCTTTGGCAGGAATTCGAGACAAACCCACACTTGATGTATAATCTATTTCGGCCTACAGTACGCCCAGGGGGAAGGACCTACGAGGCCGTGGATTCGGTGATGGACATGACAGATGCTAGACACAGTCTGGGACTCAGGTTAGTTACAGTGCAACGGAGGGAGACGGTAAGTTTTTTCTCTCCTTCTCTTTCTGTTGCGCTGAAACTAGGACTCCGGTATTTGGTGATGTGATATTAAAATTAATGTAATATAGGTCATCTACAAACTATGCCTATGTCAAAGGATATGAGTTTCTAGTCATTTTTATCAAAGGAAAGGTCCTTGCAGTTTTTAACCTGTTCATGTCTCCAGTGCACAACAGAGTATAGACTCTTTTGACGTTACTGCGGGACTAATATTTGGGTTGGCAAATGAAGTTACATTTCCCATACAGATTTGGACGTCATAATAAAGAATTCACTATCTGTGACGACATATTGCAGGAACAGTTATCATTTTACCAATCAAAACGTTAGTCCTGCAGTAACATTGAAAGGGTCTATACTTCTACACTATTCTGAGGACTGTCAGGATGAGGGCAGATAACATTCCCAATTTCCTCATCATTATTTTAAATAAGGAGATCGGAGATTCATCCCGTTAGACGTTTAAACACAGTGGTGGATTCAAGGGGGGCGTAAGGGGTGTACGACCCCCCTAAAATTGGTCAATCATAGGTAGCACACATTCAATCACTGTCCATCTATACACAAAGTAAAATGAAAAGTTTTAAATCCTGATCATAAAACTATTATGATTAAATATTTGTCAAATGCAATGCAGCATTAATTGTCTTCAAATTGATCAGTTTAATATTTACTAATCAAAATACATTCCACGATTCTGGAAATAAACATTCCGACGTCATTTCGGGTATTAAACCCATCAGTACCACGAGGCTGGAATATTGTGATTTAATACAATTGGCTACAGACAAGAAGTGAAGAAAACTTCACCAAGGTAGTTTAGACATCTTCATGTCAGCAAATAGCGTCAGACGGTAAAGTATTGCTTGATATATTACTTTAGAATACATGTAATAGTATGATGCTTCAATACTGGTGTATCAATTTTCAATCATTGTAACACAACCCATGCGCGGATCCAGAAATTTTTGTCAGAGGGTCCAACCAATAAAGGAAAATTATTCTCCCTAACGAGTGGTGTCCAACCCCAAAAATGCCCAAATATTACCATTTTTGGCATTAAAGGTTACTATATATTGTTGTTACAGTAGTAAATATTTTGTGACGTCTATTTGTATTTGTACAACCCGCTACAAAGCAGTTCTAATATACTGGAATCACATTGTCCGTTAGTCTGTCCGTTTCTTTCCCCGGAGGGTTTCTCGGTACTTGGTGTGTAAGATGTGCACCTGACATTTGGGTTTGATCGGAAATTTTTTCTATCTTTTCCCTACTTGGACTTGCTGACCCGGGGGATGTTACATATTCACTTTGCATGCATACCCGGGGAAGACAAGTTCAGATTTCTTGTCGTACAGTTGAGCCACTTCTACCTCTAATAGAAACAATCATGCCTGAAATCGACCTCTGATATACCATAAAGTACAGCCAAAAAATGTCTGGTCACAAAACATTTAACCTATTTTGGAGTCACAAAAATGGGTTCTAAAAAGCCATAAATGCAGGAGCTTCCATGGGGCTCCGCCCCCTTAGGCCCCCTACCAGGGCTCTGCCCTGGACCCGCTGTGGACCTATGCGGTCCCCAGACCCCTCGCCATTTTTATGCCCCCCCCCCCCCCCCCCAACTCAAAAGCTGGATCCGCCCCTGAAACAGGATGACACTTATGCCAGATACAATCTTCGGTTATGTCAGCTGCAGTCGTCACTTCCAGTATAGTATCTATGATGGATTGACTGTTGATGCCATGCCAGGAATATTTTGCTTCTTTGATGGCAGCCTCTGCCAGATGTATTGTTTTTTACCCATATAATGTTCCTGCCGAAAGAAGTTATATTTCTATAAACTGACTGGCTCAACCGAAACTCCGAAAGTGAGGGCAGTTTTCAGTGATATTTTTATGATTCAAACTTCTGACTTTTCCATCCTAGCTAAGCCCAAATTCTTTATCATCTAATTTATGCTAGCAGTACACTTTTTTTTATTTCTTCCAATTATGTCCCTTATTTGGACCCTTCCCAATGGAAATTTCATTGATTTTTCCCAGACTTTATCTAAATTTTTCCCAAATATTGATCTTTAAGCATTATACAAATAGGACAATAAAGTTCCCAAATGAAAATGTACAGGCACCTTTGGAAAACCCCCCCCCCCCCACCCCCAAAAAAAACCCCACTGCAGGCTGGATTCGTCACGATAATAAATATTTGTTTTGTTGAGGTTTTACATCTCCTTCAACAATTCATAACACAGATACAGGAGTTAGCTAACATCTTAAGCAATTGTGGCACAGTTCAGGAATTCAGACGGAGTCCCCTGCATAGCAGGTCCAGCATTTAACCACTACTGATCTGGAAGGTAAATCCACATACACGGTATATCCGGAGTATAACTACTTTTGTTACTTATTGACCATTTCAAGTAATGTTCACTGCACATGTTAAAAAGAACAAAATCTTTTTAAACTGTGTGGCGATGAACATTTTAAATTATTTCCATTTAATATGATTGTAAAAAACCATCCAGATATACCCTCTGGATTTATGTCACGTCTGGATTTATTTCTCTACCAACACAACAAGTGTGTCGTTTGTTAAAACAATCATGATGGAAATTTTGAACATGTAAACAATACATGTATATTGTATTACAAATTAAGACTCAGTATTTTTTTTTTTTTTTTGTAGTGAGATCAAAGTGAACTCTGTAGAGGACCTTCATCGAATATCTAACGACCTCCTGAACATGCCCATCTTATTCCATACTAAGGTGGAACATAAACGCACTGATCATTATGTTGCGGTGAGAATCAATCGTAAATGGAAAGGTAAATCATTATTTGTTTCGTTAAAGACTACTCAGTTTTCTGTCGCATACAAAAAACGGTCAAGTAATGTGTAATTAAAACTGAAAAAGAAAAACACAAGCTGTGGAGAACTATTGTTACTTACTTGTCCTTGGTTACTGGTCGCTCCTTTGATCTGTGGGCAGTCTAGGAATGTCCACTATTGTGATCACATCTCTGAGACATGTCTACCATTTACTGCTTTTACTTTAAGTTATTATAATGAAAATAAACTAATGTACATAGGGGAAATTTATTGGTAATGTAATTAAAGAAAATGAATGTTTAATTTAAGACGAGTTTGCTGTTTTGGTTAACACTCGACACCCGATGATCCGGGAGCCCCTATCCTATCAGCTGACTAAAGCCATGGCCTACATGCAGGAGGGCAAAAACTTCTGTCTGAAGGTAAGTCTTGTAGAAATCTGTATAAAGATAAATATATATATAAAATACCACATGAGTGACAAAGGGCCTGTTGCATGTTTTGTTCTTGGTGTAGAAGTCCTAAGTTCGACCCCTGCTCAACATTAATGCTTGTCCACTTATTTGGTCAGTGAGAATTTTTCACACAAAAGTGAATCTTCCTAAGTCCCTGACCAATTAGACGAGTGATTTTTCTGTAAAGAAGTTTCAAAAATTTAAGAAAGAAACTAGATTTTAATCCTTTTTATCAAAATTTATTGTCGAAAGCAGTGAGGGAATAAAGTTCGGGAATTTGATTCTCAAAGCGAGGTCGGCAACTTTAAAATCAGGATCGAAGTTCACTTGTTGGTGTTATATTTCTGTTATTTTCTAATTTTGCAGTTGGTAAATACCCTCTTACCCTTAACAGGAGCTCTGTATATTCATTAACAAAATAATTTAATACAATGATTATATTGTTTAAACTTTATTTTATTCATTACAGTAGTTATAGAAGTTCAGTATTAACAAATTGTCGGACAAGTAAAATTTATATTCGGACAAGTAAATTTCATGGCTACTTGTCTGAATGGACAAGTAGGTGAAAATGTTAATGTTGAGCCCTACCCCAGCTGTGACATATCATTCAGTGGGTAATAAAAAAGATATCGGTTGTGATGGACTATTTTGGCACGTGAAATATCCCTCACTTTTTCATGCCAGTCCGTTGCATAGATGAGAATGTCTTTGCATTGCATCAAAAAGATGACGTCGCTTTATCCCTGAGATAATTTTGACGTGACAAAACATCAGACAAGCAAAGAAATCATTAAGGTTGTATTGGAAAACATAAATTGGATTGTAATGTGATTTCAAATCTTAATTGTGTAGTTTACTTTATAAAAAAATGAACTGCACTTACCATTCAAATTTACATGTAACATGCGTTTTGATTGGTTTAAAAATTAGGGGAATGTCTCATCCACCAAATTTTTTCTCTGATATCATTATATCTTATGTTTCTGTTATTGTGACATCAGTATTGACACTGCTGCGGCAGAAGTTTAGAGATGTTGAGAAATTTTGCAGACTCAACATACCAATGTCCGAGAATATATAACATGTTTGAAGGGATTAAATGGTAAGGAATGAATGATATGATGGAGGTATACCATGCAAAAAGGATTGAAAAATGCTTTATGGCGTATAATTAAATACAATTTATATACTAAAGAAATTTTTGTTGTAGTTGAGCTTTGGTCCAAGTGTCCGATCATGGTACAGTGACCAAGTGGATGCCAAATCTGACGGCTGCGATTCACGGTCGAACAGTGACTCAGGTCACATGATGATTTATGTCACCAACTATAGCACCCCACTTGAATGCTGTGTTGAACCTCTGTCTATCCTCGTCTGCTTCCCATTTTGGCTCATCTGCGGTGGACCATTCTATTGTGTAAGTTACCTTTTACTATCATCTGTTAAAGACTTACCACTGTTAAGACACGGTAACCAGAAAGTCACTTGAGTCGATAAGCAGATGATCTTTCTTTGAAGAATCTATTGTTTACATGATTAATTTTACCTGTCGTACATTCTGGAAAGAGCATGTAATGTGCAAGAAGGTAGGAAATGTTGCCAAAATATTCAGAAGTTGTGGCCCTTGAACTTGGGTGAAAATTTGTGTTCAGTATACTTCTTTTCTACTCCTTTATTCATGAATGGATTGGAATGAAATGTAGCACAAAAGGATAAATCGAAATATTTAATGTGCATAAGGCAAAAAATGTTTCAGACAATTCGTATAGGAGCTGTGGTCATTCACCTTCAAACTTTTTGCTAAAAAGACACCATAATCCCATCAAGTTCATAGGCTCATAATTGGTTTGGTTTTTTTTGACAAATGAAGAACATTAAACAGATCTTTGCAGAAAATCAACATCATGATTAGAAAAATTGTAAGTCATAAGTCCCCCTACTGGTGAAAAAAGAACAGACTATAGGTTTCCTGGGGTTTTTTTTCCATTTATCAGAATAACCTTGTCATCGCAGCTCCGCTTATGCTTTTAAAAGATTTTCACCAAACCTGATTGAAATAAAGAGCAGCATAGGAAGAAGTGCATGAAGCCAGAAAATTTTTTTTATTTTGTAAATTTTTACAGGAGTAATGGCCCTTTGGACTTGTGTGCATCATATTGAAACATGTTGCCATTGCAACTCCTCCCACTCTGTTGAATACAGCTTTGCCAAATCTGGTAGAAGTGAAGAGCAGCATATTAAGATGATGTGCAAGAACAGAGATAATTTTCTTCTGAAGCTTTTTGCAAGCTGTTTGAACTTAGAAATTGTATGCATCATATGAAACCTACGTCTACCAGTGAAACCAGGGAGACCTATTGTTTTCTTTGCTGTCTGTCATTCTGTCTGTCCGTCAATATGGCCGAATAACCCTGTTACATTTTGATCGTTTCTAAGCTGCATGTTAGACGTTGTGAGAAAAATGTTATTGGTCATTGTGTGACTCACTTACGCATCATCTTTCCCAGAAATGTATTTACACCATCAGCCTCTTATACATGTGTGCATTGTAAAATTTGTTGGGTGATGGTAGGGGACATGTATTGCTTAAGCAATACTCTGAGAATGCTTGTTAACTTACAGTGTTGTACTCATAATGGCCTCCTTCAAGGTATGATCCTGAAATAGATTTTATTCATAAGTAGATTGATTTGAAACTTGCAAAATATGAAGTCTCTGTCTCACTTGGTTCACAAGTTATGGCAAAGGTAAATTTGACAACAACAGACAGGCATACAAACAGACAAACAAATAGACAGACAGACAGGACAAAAACAATATGTCTCTGATCTATTGATCTATGGGCTTAATAAAAATGTATTAAGAATGCCAGCGCCAGGCCGATGACACTATTCTTTACATGTAGGTGTAATATTTCAGTATTCCTAATCAACAATTAATCCGCCAATACAATAGTTGTGTTTTTCTTTCAGGTTCACAGGAAGACTAAAGTAGAGGACTTCAGTCATCGCTTCACTGACCTTGAGGTGGTTCGATTGACCCCTGTCCCTTTCCAGGTCACTATCACTCGAGTGTACAACCCAGAAGGTGAAGGACAAAACCTAGTACATGGTCAGGTACCCACACACACAGGCTATCCTCAGCCACCTGGGTCAGTGGTCCCTACCTCCACACCAAACTTGCCTGGATATGGATATGACCAACATTCAAGGCCCCCTCCTTATCCTGGCATGCCAAACAATGCTATCTAAAGCTCAGATCTCCCCACTTGCTTACACCTTGAACAAAATGAAGATCTTACATTGATAGATGAGCTTTATTTAAGTCGGCATGTCAGTATACAAAAGAAAACATAAGCTCATTTGAGCTTTAAGACCAACATAAATATATTATATATCATATATCAATAAACTATAACAGAATTTACATAGCGACAATTAAGATTACAAGTCCATATCACCTTTTGTGTTATAGTTCAGTTGAGGACAGTAGATTCATTTCTACATGTAACTGAAAAGAAATGTGAATTCTGCAATTAGTAATTAATTTGTAATATGTATCACAGTTCGAGGATCCATATCACAGATTTCAGAAATAAAACAAATCACAGAGCAATAAGATACTTGAAAATATAATAAATTTAGGGGGCAAGGTCAAATTTGAATACTTTTATAGTTTGGTACAAAAGTTGATAGGTCAGTTTAGTAAATTAATTGTAATAGCACATATTATTTGGTTACAGTTCCTCGTACGTTTTGCTTCACTTGATGGATGTTAACATAAGAATCTCATTACATGTACTTTGTTTAAATATGATTTCGTTCTGGAAACCATATTTCCAATGCATAAACTGTGGTAGGATGTTGCCATGGTAACCACATTCTCATGTATGAAATATGAAATTTTACATATATTGTTGTTATGGAAACCATTTTCTTGATAAATGGTACTATGTTTATAATTAAAAGAATTACTGTGCCATAAAAACCATATTCTCATGTAAAATTATTTTGTTTACAATAACAGTAATGTTGCTATGGATACCATATTGTCATGATAAGGACCATGTTTTAAAAACAAATTAACTGTAGTTTGTCATTCAGAATTCCCATAATGCATCTTCATTCCCATAATGCATCTTCATTCCCATAGTGCTGTTTTGCAAAGATGCTGTTTTGATCTGTGAAAATCTGGTCAGGTTTCTTTATTTTGTCTGTTACCTGCCCTTTGGGTTTGTATTGAAAAAAGTTTATTTCGAAAAACATTTATAGCTTTTTATGATTTACACAGATCAGCTTTCTTTTTAGAGTTGGTGATGGAATTAAATGATATCTTTATTTTGTTCTTTGAGCTGCTTAAGCGCATTTTCTTCATATTTTCAGAAAAACATATCTGTTAAAACACGACAAAAAGTGGAAAATATTTTTAAAAATTAAATTGATCACTGACATTTTGATGGATTTTAGTGACATCTGATTCTTCAGTGTGTAGTTAAAAGGTTTTTTACTTTTATTTAGTGCATTAGTACAAATACCAGTGTATTTGAACAGTGCTTGAAAACTTGCTTGTCAACAAACTTTGAAAAGTGCTTGAAATATTTTTTCGTGGATTGTAAATTTATCATAACTTTTTGTATCATGATATACATTAATATATTGTAGTAAGGTCTAATGTAATAAACACATATTATACACATCGTATAAATACGATATACAGCTTTCGGTGGCTGTTTTTAGATATCTTTTTCATCAGGGTAAAAGAGAATTATTGTACTTAATATTTTTAAATCATATTTACTTGTAACTGACATATAAATATGTATTACCTTTACATATAACTACATGTATTATTTGGAAAACATGAGTAGTTTTAATTGATTAAAATGTACAATGAACCAAATTAAAAACGGAGACCTTTATTTTGAAATCACCTGTTGTAAAAGACAGTTTTTGGTTGTCATTACGGTATATCCCTCATTAATTCACCTGTTGTAGCCTTATATATGGTACAGTGTGTATTATGTTACAAAAGTGTCTGCCATAATATTTTCTATGGTCCAGGTTGTTATTGTCATTTGCTGTCTATATAATTAAAGCAGTGTAGTACTGTCAGCAAACTCTGTCAATACTGACGGTGACATATTGGTATTTGGTACTTTCCATGTGTCACTCACTAAATGCCTGACAGTGTTTACTGTCAGCTTATAGATCACCATGCGATTGTGTTTGGTCAGTAAGCCTCTGTCAAAGACCTTGAAAATACTCTGCCATGTCATATCTTTGTACATACTGCATTCACTCGGATTTAAATCAAGCACTGCTCCTTTTTCTTTTATGAAATTTTCAGAATAAGAATAATAAGTATAAAGAAATTACACTGTAATCAGATTTATGTAAAGCTATTAAAAATAATTGGAATTTTTTATTTATGTTCTTTAGAAGCGTATTGTATGGTGACCTGTATATATTCTATTGTATTTCTATTGTACATTGTGTTCTTGTTTTTGTTTTTTACTTTTTGTTTTGGATAGATTTAGTGCTTCACAATGGATAAAAAATCTCATCTTGTTAAACGTTTAACCATATGGTTTAGGAAATTTTTCATTAAGTGTTGCCATAGTAACTATTATTTGATTTTTGTGGAAACAAAAATTAACAACCTTAAGTGCACTATTGTCATGAAAATGTTTGTTATATTTTATTTATGAGAAATAATTAATTGGACTTTTTAGCTCACCTAAGCCAAAGGCTCAAGTGAGCTTTAGTCATAGTGCGCCGTCCGTCGTCGTCGTCGTCCGTCGTTAACTTTTTCTTATTTTCGACTTCTTCTCTGGAACTGCATTGCAGATTTGGATCAAACTTTGTGTAAATGATGTACTCAAGGTCCCCTACTAAAATTGTGTTCGGGATTCAGATTCCCTCAGGGGTGGATCCAGGGCGGGGCCAAAAGTGCCCAAAAGGGTACCCCTCTTCAAACATCTTCTCCTCCAGAACCAGTACATAAATGGGGAAACTGATTGCATTTCAACAATCTATAAAGATGGGTTATTAAAAATTGTGTTCGGGGTTAAGATCCGTCAAATAGAAATTTACGCTTTTTTGACGTGTTTCTGGACTTAGTCATTTCAATGAAGAAAAGTGTCATGTTTTTCAGTTAATTGATATTGATGATTTCTTAATGACTATTTTGATCATAATTGTGGTAAGGAATATTATTGTGAAAGAATTTTGTCATTATCTCAATTTTTGGATTTTTTAAGAATTTTTAAGACTTCCAAAAAAAAAGGGGGGGGGGGGGGGTTGGCCATTTTTCACATTTTCAACTTTTTCTACGAAACCACATGAAAGATTTTAATGAAACATGGAATACATGAAGTACTAAAAGTCCTCTATCAATTTGGTAAATTTCATTCAAATTGGTTAACAGATAATGCCACCATGTCTAAAAAGTTGGTCTCATAATGGTACATATACCACTTGGTAATTGAAATATGGAGAGTAGCGGTTCAAATCCAGCTGTGGTCAAAAATTTTTTTTTCTTTTTTAAATCTAAATAAGTTCTAAGATGTTTTTCAACACTCAACATATGAAATTAGGCAATTTTACGTTTAAGACTTCCAAAAATATGGGGGGGGGGGGGGCCATTTTTCACATTTTCAACTTTTTCTACAAAATTGTTTGAAGGATTTTAATAAATCTTGGTAGAAATAAGTCACTTATGATCCTCTTCAAATTCTGTTGTTTTCATCCAGACCACTTTACAGGTGGCACCACCATAGTCAAAAGTAGGTCACAAAAGAGTTCCCTCCTTTAACAATATTCTTTTTCATACGGACTGTATACAGAGACAAACAGAATGCATAGAAATGATCTAGAGGGATGAGTGAAGACGTATTGTCATTTTGGTTCCCTTTCAAAATCAAATTTTAGAATATTTTTTCGACATTTTTTTGGACTTGGTGATTCAATGCAGAAAAGTGTCATATTTCCTAGTTAATTGATAATGATGATTTCGAATGGACTATTGTGATCATAATTATGGTAAGGATTGTTACTTTGAAAGAATTTTGTCAATATCTCAATTTTTGGATTTTCTATGAATTTTTAAGACTTCCAAATGAGGGTGTATAGGAACAATTCAATCACATTTTTCACTTCTGCTGTTATAACACATGAAAGATTTTAATGAAACATGGAATACATGAAGTACTAAAGGTCCTCTATCAATTTGATAAATTTCATCCAAATTGGTTAACAGACAATGCCACCATGTCTAAAAAGTAGGTCTCACAATGGTACATATACCACTTGGTAATTGAAATATGGAGAGTAGCGGTTCAAATCCAGCTGTGGTCAAAATTTTTTTTTTCATTTCTTTACACATCTAAATAAGTTTTTAGATATTTCTCAACACTCAACATATGAAATAAGGCAATTTTAAGTTAGATCTGGACAATATTTGAAACAATTGTTGTTCATGACCCAGACTTGAAATCAGTCAACAAAAGGCCCCACCTAAAGAAAATGACTAACTTGTTGCCCTGAATGACATCTTGCAGAGACAAAGCTAATGCTTAATATCAAAATCACCTGAATGGATGTGCAAAACAGTGTTGTTTGTTATTCTAGCCTAAAATAAAATTTGACATATTTTCAACATCTGTGTTGACTTAGTCACATTAATGCAAAAATAAATGACTTCTTCCTTCCTGCATGACTGATCATCTAGGTACTCAGGTGAGCGATATAGGTCCACTTGGGCCTCTTGTTTTGTATTCACATTTAAACATTATATACGCACATACATGCAGTTAAAAAGAATACTCTACAATTATGTCACTACTAGACAAGAAGCATTTAGCAATAAATAGCATACAATGGGAAGACAGCACAGCTAACATAAACACATGTACATACACATACAAACAACATAGGTGCATGTAGAATACAATCACACGACAAAAAACTTTTAATAAAATGAAACATACACAGATAGTTGTAAAACTATAACATAAGCACATGTTGAACACATTCACAAAACAAAATGATTCTTATATAAAAAGAGAAAAAAAAACAGAAGGAAAATATATAAATCCTAAAACACACAAATTCACACATAGTAAGAGGTTAAAATTTGAGAAATTTGTCTAAATTATATAATTGGACTTTATTAAGATTTTCTTTACTATATGGTTAACCTACATAAGGTTTAAATAATTGGCCCAAGATATAAATAGATTATTTTATTGGTGCAATGGAGGTGGATTTCGCTCAATAGAAGCTGTTTCAGATGAATTACAAAACTCGGTGAATATGAAGAGTTAAAATGCCATGTGAACTGAAATCTTCCGTCTTCAACATAAACATTATGATGTGTATATTTCACACTCTTCAATAAGGGCATTTCATACCATATTGTTGTTAGTATGTATAAGTATAATTTTACAGAAATAAAGTTGAGATATTGTCTGATTTTTAGCTCTACTGGTCTCGACCAGTCGAGCTCATGCGATGGTCCTTCGTCCGTTGTCCGGCCGTCCGGACGTCCGTCCGTAAACAATTTATTTGTTCCCTCTTCTTCTCTGAAGGTATATGTCCCAGAGACTTAATTATGGTTTCATCTTGTTTGATTGGTGGTCTAGTTGTGCATGTGCAATTTTGGTCCAGTTCGGACCCCCTGAGGTCCCACAAAGGGGCGTGGTTCCAAAATCTTGTTCCATATTCTTCTCTAAAGGTATTTGCCTCAGAGACTTAATTATTGTCTCATCTTGTAAAGTAGATGGTCTAGTTATGCATGTGCCATTTTGGTCCGGTCCGGACCACTTGGGGTCCTAACAAAGGGGCGTGGTCCCAAAATTTTGTTCCCTCTTTTTCTCTGAAGGTATATGTTTCAGAGAGCTAATTAGGGTCTGATCTTGCTGGGTAGGCGGTCTAGTTGTGCATGTGCAATTTTGGTCCCCTTGGGGTCCCACATAGGGTGTGGTCCCAAAATTGTGTTATGTCTTCTACTATAAAGGTATATGTTCCCAGGACCCAATAACATTCTCATCTTGTTTGGTAAGTGGTTTAGTGGTACATGTGCAATTTTGGTCCAGTTCGGACCCCCTGGGTCCCACAAAAGGGGTGTGGTCCCAAGATGTTGTTCCCTCTTCTTCTCTAACAATATATGTCCCACAGACTAAATTATAGTCTAATCATGTTTGGTAGGATGTCTAGTTGTACATGTGCAATTTTGGTCCAGTCTGGACCACTTTGGACCCCCACAAAGGGGTGTGGTCCCAAGATTCTGTGCCTTCTTTTTCCCTGAGGGTATAAATCCCAGAGACCTCTTTGTGGTTTCTTCTTGTTTGGGTGGTCTAGTTGTGCATGTGCAATTTTTGGTCTAGTCTGGACCCCTGGGGCCCCTCAAAGGGCGTGAGTTACCCATACAGAAATGACCCCAATTGTTATTTCACTACAGTGTGCTGTAATTTGAAAGGGGGGTTATAGCTTTGTAGACATATGTGCAACACCTCAACATTTGTATTTCATGTATGTATTTTTATCTTTCAACTATCTTCAATTTCCTCTCTTAATTATTTCCTGTATGGTTGACTTAAGATCGCAGTGTTTGTATGCTAGTCAGAATTGATTTTGGGCGAGTTGTCTTCTAATGTTTATATAACAGCGGCCATTTTGAATAAATTATTGAGAAAAGATCATAGTCCTAGAAAAGAAATAAGCACTAGATAAGAATGGAACAGTGTGAATAAAACCACCAAAAAGATAAATTGTGTATATTTGTAAATAAAATAAACACATTAGCCTACAGAGCGTTTATTATACTATGTCAAGTAATCTCCAGAATTTCCTCTGACTCATGAACTTTATGATGGCCCTATATATATATATATATACATAATATATATATATATATATATATATATATATATATATATATATATATATATATATATATATATATATATATATATAGCACCATGTGATAAAAATTTTTACGGACACTTTTACAACCAGATATTGGCAAAAAAGAAAACAGACAAAAGACATTATTAAACGTATAACAGTGCCGTAAACTCCTCTTGAAATAGTATGAAGTCATTTCTCTAAAGCATTGACGGGCAATGAAAAAAAAAATGGGATAATGATTTATATATAAATGTACATATGGCTAGCAAAAAAAAAATTAAGCTAGTCGGAAGAAAAACTAGTGTTTGCATACTTTGTTTCTACACTTGAACCGACATTGGAAAATATCGAAAAGGGGGTGTTGGTGTTACAAAAATACTTCATCCCATCCCCTGTTTTGAAAAAAGAGGGGATGGGGCACATGCCCCTTTTGCTACCAGAAGAAAAACTAGCGTTTTACTGCTTTGTTTCCACACTTTAACTGATATTCTAACTACTTGATGATAAAAAATCTTAAAGATTAAAGGGGGCGGAACATACCCCCCCCCCCTTTGATTTGAAAGAGGGGCACATTCCCCCGCTGCTGCCCCACCCTTTTAAAAGATAATAAGAGGAAACCAGTAGAGCTTCAGTCTCGACAGAGACTTCTGGTTTACACACTAGTATTTGATGGGATATATTACAATACAGTGGAATGTTTTCCTAACGTTTTGGTCTGGTTCAAAATTCTGTACTCATATTTAGAGGAACTATTCTATACAGGAAGGAGGTACCTGGTATATGTGATCGATTGATGAATATCTGTTTTATGTCACGGCATGATTATTTCATTGTCAGATGGCAGCATCTGCCTGATGCATAGCATAGAAATTTATACCTTTGCAATGGACCCACCTGAAACAGTGATGGATCTTTTACATGCCACACCCACAGTGACGCAGAGAGTTGGTGTTTACTAGTAAACTGGTGTGCCCACATTGGAAGTCGAACCCATTACCACTCGGTCCACTACCTCATCCTTTGAGCCACATTAACATGATTGTGATTGATTGATTATTGTTTTACGTCCCTCCACGATTATTTCACGTATATGGTGACGGCATCTGCCTAGTGCGTTGCACACAAATATAGACCTTTGCAACGGACCCACGAAAAGCAGCGAGGGATCTTTTACGTGCCACGCCTACCGTGATACGGGATTTCGGTTTTTACTGTTTATCCAAAAGACAGAACACCGGTGTGCCCAGAGCGGAGTCGAACCTGGGAACTCTCGGTCACGAGCCGAGCACCTTATCCAATAGGCCACACCGGCTACGTATGGTTGTAAGTCATGAGATTTCAACTATGTGTCACTGTTAAACTTAAATGAGGTGATATTTTCGTATCCAGCACATACATTCTATCTCCTAACAAATTGAGATTAAAAGTTTCCCTTCTTGAAAAGATTCTGATGAGAATCATCATAGAGGTGTATAATAATATCAAGAAATTATGCCATCTCTGTTTGGCATCGAACTCCGGTCCATTAAATTTGCAATACAACGTTGTGCTTGATGAGCTAAAGAAAATTTGCACCCAGGAGTGTAAGTGTAAATATTTCTTAATTCTGCTTCAGGCCATTCCGGCCATCTTTTCTAGTGATAAATCAATGTTTGTTTACTGGTGTGACAGCGGTTTCGATCAGTAGGAAAAGCCGACTTCGGTTTCAAACGAACTCGTACAGCGGACTCGAGGACTACGTAAACTTTCTAAAACCAGAACGCGGACTTCTGCGTCAGACTTAGGAGTTGAAGCTGAATTAAGCACATTATAATACCATTTGAATTAATCGAGGTGTAAAGATTATTTGTAAAACAATGTTAATACCTAATTTGAACATCATCCTGAAAATCTGCGCATGGAAATTTTAATATTTCATCGAAAGTACCGTCGGAAACTTTCTATATCATCTTCGAAATTCAAAGTCGGACGCAGAAGTCTGTGTACTAAATAATAACGAAACATTTTCTCCGTAAAGTTTCGGTCCCTTGAACTTTATCAAAAGTAAACAAATTCAATGAAGATTTCTTTGTGAAATCCATAATATTCAATCCAGTCAATGTACTAGTTTTTTGAGTCTGAAATTCTCGATTTCCCCGTAGTGTCCGTTTGAAACCGAAGTCGGCTTCTCCTACTGATCAAGACCGCTGTTTCACAATGTAAACAAACCTTAATTTATAGCTAGTGAAGATGTTCTTAAGCATAACTACGAAGTAATTACATTCATTTACCCGAACACTATGCATACTAAGTAAGTTTATGTTGTTATTTATTGAAATTAGACGAATATTCGTCTTGACATCTCAAGTCGGCTATTAAAGTCCGCGCACTACTTTTAGTGAGTTTGTTCCAGGTCAGTGCCTCAAAATGATAAATTTAGGACTTAAGTTGTGAATATCTGGCATTGATAAGAATAAATATGTCCATGTACGATGCCTTTAGAAAGTTTCGCGGAGAAATATTTCGAACTTTTAGAGAAATCACAATTTTTCGTTTTCAAGTCGGACTATCTCAAGTCGGCGTCGGCGTACCAGTTTTAGTGAGAGACCCAGGAGTAAAAATTCCTCAATAATAAACAAACTCTCCTTTCATTCCCGGCTTTATAGCCTCCTTAAAGATTTCAGTAGACCAGCCTTCGTATAATATATAGAGTACAAAGGTAAATCCTACTCTACCATTTAAAGTTGTAGAGATGCGTCAATACTCTGGATTTGGTGTTAATGAGTGGACATTTATTACATGGTTGTATCAAAATGTGTTGTAAAACAGTCCCGCTGAAGTGCAATTAGTAGACAGAGTGTTAAATGTGAACAATGTATGAATGTATTATCAGATTAATGATAGAAACACTCTCGCCAAAGATGAATGCATACCCAACACATTGGATGAAATCCAAACGATTGTTGCTTACATCCATTCAAGGGTGAATTAACCTACATAATGACGGCTAGTACATCATGGCGGAGGAAATTCGGTTACTTCACATTCGGCATATATTCTGACTTAATTTCACTACTTGCACATATGGGGATTAGATCCTATGTAAAAAGTTACAAGAAGCCTCATCGCGACTTTTACATCCACTCCACTATCGAAACCATCGATACAAAGAAAGAATTAACCGATGAGACAGCAGGCATTTAAACATCTAAATTTTATTCAAGATGAAATTGACCTTAGTGAGGGAAAACTAAGTCCAAACTACGTAATAGATCGGTTGTGTGGGAGGTATCAACATCTCCTGTGGGGTATTTACAACCGCCATGATGAAATTCACGGCCCTAGTGTATAATATATGATAGCACATCTAACGATGTCTGTATGTATGTATGTATGTACAGTGCAATGAGACCACCCCCCACCCCCCTCTTACAAAAAAAACCCCCAAAACAAAACAAAACAAAAGCAAAAAAGAAAAACAAAACAAAAATCAAAACAAAAAAATTGAAAAACAAACAAACAAAAAAATAAAAACCCCAAAACAAAACAAAAAACACCCCCCCCCCCTCCCTTTTCAAAATAATAAATAAAACCGAAAAAAAAATAACAAAAACAATTCCCCCCCCCCCAAAAAAAACCCCAAAACATAACAAACAATAAAAAACCCCAAACCAAAATAAAACAAAAACAACCTCCCTCCCCCCCCCCCCCGCCTTTAACAGGACGATTTCTGTCAACTTTAAATCTGGATTAAATTACTGGTAATAGATTCTCGGACACTGCTTCATGCGTTGCTTATACAAGCATTCTTTTGGATATAAAGTGGGGGGGGGGGGGTTGTCTTGAAAACTTTTCACGGATTTGTAAATGTTCTTATAATGTCGACAATTTTCTCAACCTGCAATATCATTAAAGAAGCATATCATAACTTCGTCAAAATGTAACCTACTTGTATAAAATTTGATGAAAGTATGGATGATATAATGAAAATTGGGGATCGGTTTCGCCAGTAGACGTTGACACTTATAAGATCTTTCACTATTTCTGGTGGACGCTTAGATAGGTCAAAATTTGGTTGAGGCAGGAATGTGTAAGATTAAAATCATATTTCAGATAGAACATGCTTTCAAAATACTCCATGCAATTCGTTTCTTACATTTGTTTCTTCAGTATGTAAGGGCATTCGTAGCGGGTGTGGCTGGGCATTCGGGAGATGCTCACTCCTCCCGGGCACCTGTTCTTTCCTCTGATTTTCAGGGGTCCGTAATTATCCACTGTGGTATATTATGTTTAGTGCCATATTCCACTTGACACCAGTTATTTTCGTAGTTGGCATCATTCATTTTTTGTGGACCATAAGAGAAACAGAAGACATCAGACAAAACTGTATGACACAAATCACCATGGACTTGCACAAAATATGATAATGGTAGAATATACACGGAAGTACGATATTACAAAAATATTCGATTGTCCTGCGTTTAAGATATCAAGTTAGGACGGTCAATTAAAGTAAAAAAACGTCATTCAATTGGCGCCCACCTTCCCACTCACCGCAAAAGCAGCACAATCAAAGAAAACGCATTTAATAATTTATAAATAATCCTCCATATAGACAACAGGGATCAGCAGATTTCTAAAGAAGAAAGGTCATAAAATTTATTACACACATATAATATGTTGCTATCAAAAATATATAGAGTCATAGAATCCCTACCGGCCTGTTAGTCAACGTAAAACGCTCAAGTAAAAGTCTGCATTGGGTTGTAGAGGGACCCAATACAAGACATATTGTCTTCAGAAACTTGAACATGTTGACGGACAATGCTTGTATATAGTTCGAGGACATTTGTTGTAATTTGATAACTTTTGTTGGTAATAGGAAAATGTCGAATAAACGTATTTGTTTCTTTCAGTTGTTTAGGGACCATCTCACCAACATAACTTATGTCTGCTATTCTTATTCTTACAAGAACCGACATAGACACAATTAAGAACGATTTTTTTCTAAACTAACAAATAACGACAGTTATGTACAAGGAGATAATAAGGGGGTAAAGAAAATGCGTTAGAATGAAAACTGACCATTGTCATTTAAAAATAAGGAAAACATGTAAAGCAATAAAAACAACAAGAGTTGTCAGAAGACAACAGAGCTGGCTGGTGACAACCGCGTTTAAATAACAAACTTTTTGTAAGTAGGTCAGTCTAAACGTGAAAAGTTTGATACTTAATGAAAGGTCTTGTCAAAAGCAATACACTTAAGAAATGGTTAAGCGTTATCTCTAACTGTTCTTAAGTTATGACCAAGGTTAAAGTATTTTAATGTCAAACGTCAAGTTGACACGGTAAAAATGGTACCCAATCAAAGGTCTTAGAACAAGGAATGCGTTTGTGAAACAGCCACGTTCGCTTGCTGACAACTTAAAACTTACATTAACATGTACCTAGTGAAGGATTTGAAGGAAAATCGATATATACATTATTTTATATATTTAAATATAAAACATTTTACTGTGTACATGTAAGTAAATATTCAGAATTCAAAAAAAAACCTTTACGAGTCAAGGGAAGAATTTTTAAAATATTGAACACAATTTCCGAACATTGAATATAATGAAATTTATTCGTATTTTAGGATAATAATAAAGATAATAATGATGATGATTTTCATATATTATGAAAAATAGCTAAATTTAAAAAAATAATAATAAAAATAAATCCATAAATAAGAATGAATACATAAATAAATGATAAATAAATAATCAAATAAGAAATAAATACATATTTGAATTGATAAATAAATAAAATAGAATTAGAATGTAATAATCCTAGATTCTTTATAGTATAAACTAAGTTTTTCTTAATACCTTAGTGCATGTCTCCATTATCATATCACATTTGAAACCCTTAATGCGGGGTGTCATTTTAACATTACATTTAATACACGTATGTATGGCGAAATTTATGGTAATTTAATTAGATCCCTTCAAATATTTATATATTATGAGAATTCCAATCATTTGGCCACGGGCATCACTGAAGAGACATAAGTTGTCGAAATGCGCATACAGTGCACTAAATTATAAGGTATATATGTTTTATATTTATTTACACTTACATTTACTTTCAGTTTGTGTACTTGCATTCGTAAGTATCCGACGTCATCTATTGGGAATCATTCTCTGTCATTCTTTCTTCATGATCTTTTGAACTGAAATGTGTTTTGTTGAATAATGAATTACTAAATTTTGTAAACAAAGACGATTGATTGTATCACAATTACTCGGAATAAATATGGAAGATATGACGTTTATACAATAATCAGAATACCCGCTATCTAATCGCTTCCTTCTCTTGGGTGAAGGCCTGGAAGGCTTCAGGATGACGGAGTGTCCTTGGCGTAGAGCTGGTAATAGGTCAGGGTAGTCATCATTTGGTCCTATTCTATCTTTGAAATGCTAAATAAGTTAATTTAGCCAATATATATGAATATGTATTGTACCGCATTTATACCAATCGAATTCCAATTATAGGAAAATTATCTTTATAAAATTCCCGTTTAAAATATTACAGAAGGGGTATACATACTTTTGAACACAGGTATGTGTGGCGTGTTATTGCTTGTACGTTGAGCTGATCATGAGGTCGATTACATGCCTTAATCCAGCGTAAACACTTCTCCAGGTTTGATTTTGGCTTTGGAAACGGAATAAATATAACTCCCTGCATCCGCTCCTGGTATCTGCTATCACTCTTACATGTACCGAGACCGCATCGTTTAACCATTTTGATAATAATAAAAAATGTACTGACAAGTTTTTATCGTTTTTTGCCTCTTTATCCGTATAATTCTTACGCAAACATATGCAGATAATTAAGACCATAACTATTCTTTTTTAAATCATATAAGTTCCCTTCTATTGAAAAATTGAAAAAACTGAAATAATAAAATAAAACTAGATAAATGATGAAATAAAGATAAAATAAACAATACTTAACATAAAAGTTAAAATGATACATATGATCATATGTTTATGAAAGTTGATGATCAACGAAAACTTGCAGTAGTTTTGTATTTGTGTACGTTGAAGGTTAGAATGCAATAGATAAGAATTTGCATCGATTAGATTTGTTCGAGGAAAACAGTGGTATCACCATGGGAACTATGAAATATGAGACCCTGGGATCGCCCATTAACACATTGAACGCGCACTTCTAACTTCGCTTTGTAGTGACCAGACAGCTAGTATTTCCGGCAGAAACAAAATAAGTTTTCAAGATTTCTTTAAAAATCTGTTGATCCTTGTTGTCTATATAGAGGTTTACGTATAAATCTTTAAAAGTGTGTCCTTTGATTGTGCTGCTTTTGCAGTGAGTGCGGATGTGGGAATTACGTCCGTAAACCGGTTAACCACACAATTTGAATGACGTTTGTTACTTTAATTGACCGCCCTAAGTCGGTATCGTAAACGCAACACAATCGAATATTTTTGTAATGTCGTATTTCCGTGTATCTTTTACTATTATCATGTTTTGTGCAGGTCCATGGTGATTTTTGTCATACAGCTCTGTCTGATGTTTTCTTTTTTTTTTCTTACGGTCTACGCAAAGTGAATAATGCAAACTACGAATGTAATTGGTACCAAGTGGACTGTGGCACTAAAAATAATACACCACAGTGGATAATCACGGACCCTGAAATTAGGAGGGGGAGACCAGGTGCCCGCGAATAAGCGTCTCCCGAATGCCTAGCCACACCCGCCGCGAATGCCCTTACATGCGGATCAAACAAATGGAAGAAACGAATTGCGTCGAGTAATTCGAAAGCATGTTCTTTCTAAAATATAACTGATTTCATACATTCCTGCATCCACCTCATTTTGACCTATCTAACTGTCCACCAGAAAGTGAAAGGTCTTATAAGTGCCAACGTCTAGTGCGAAACCGATCCCCAATTTTCATTATACCATCCAAAAAGTATCGGATTAGTTTATTTATTTATTTATTTTATTTATTTATTTATTTTTTTTTTTTTTGTCTTTCTGCTTAGGGGGGATCAGAAATGTTACATAAACACAACAATTGTATAAATATTAATGGAAAAACACAGCAATTGCATAAACGTTAATATAAAAACACACTAAATGTTATTATTGCTGTGAAGCTTGTGCATGCAGTCATCTTTTACTAACTTTTTCCGGATGTGATGCAACTTCCATTTTTCTTTCTTTTCTTTTTTTCAGAAATGTAAGTATACCATCTTTTAAAGTTTATTTTAATAAGGTTTTGGCATGTATTTATGAGGAAATACTTTTTATTTTATTTTTTCATGTTGTTATTGTTTTATTTAATTATTTATTATTATTATTATTATTATTATTATTATTATTATTATTATTATTATTATTATTATTACTATTATTATTATTATTATTAGTTATGATATGTATCTTTAATGATATTGCAGGTTGAGAAAATTGTCGACATTTTAAGAAAATTTACAAATTCGTGAAAAAGTGTTCAATACAAACAAACACTGTACATCCAAAAGAGTGTTTATATAAACTACGCATGAGGCAGCATCCGAGAACCTATTGCTAGTAATTCAATCAAGATTTAAAGTTGAGAGAAATCGTCCGGTTAAAGGCAGGGGGGGGGGAGTTTTTTTAAATTGGTTTTGTTTTGAGGGGTTTTTTTTGGTGGGGGGTGTTTTTGTTAATTGTTTTCTTTTGTTTTGTTTATTATTATTATTATTTGAGGAGGGGTCTCATTGCACTGTACATACATACATACAGACATCGTTAGATGTGCTATCATATATTATACACCAGGACTGTGAATTTAACCACGGCGGTTGTAACTACCCCACAGGAGATATTGATTCCTCCCATACAACCGATCTATTACGTAGTTTGGACTTAGTTTTCCTTCACTAAGGTCACTTTCATCTTGAATAAAATTTAGACGTTTAAATACCTGCTCTCTCATCGACTAATTCCTTCTTTGCATCGATGGTCTCGATAGTGGAGTGGATGTAAAAGTCGCAGTGAGGCTTCCTGAAACCTTTTACATAGGATCTAATTCCCATATATGCAAGTAGTAAAATTAAGAAAGAACATCTGCCGAATGTGGAGTACCCGACTTTCCTCTGTACTAGCCGTCATCAAGTAGGTTAATTCACCTTTGAATGGATGTAAGCAACAATGTTTGGACTTCAATCAATGTGTTGGGTATGCATTCAGCTCTGGTGAAAGTGTTTCTATTATTTATCTGAAGATATACTCATACATTGTTTGTATTTAACACTCTGTCTACTAATTGCTCTTCAGCGGGACTGTTTTCAACACATTTGGATACAACCATGTAATAAATGTCCACTCATTAACACCGAATCCAGAATATTGACGCATCTCTACAACTTTAAATGGTAGAGTAGGATTTACTTTTGTACTCTATATATACATTTATCCCATATCCGAAGACATAAAGGATTCCTATTCACAAATAAGCTCAGATGGCGCTAACGAGTGAATGGTCGTAGTGTTTCACAAAAAAAGGATCGACCAAATATTGATCCAATCCGCCAAGATTTGCCGGTTTTTTGAGGGATAACCTGAATAATGAAAAATGAAATTCTCGAAACATGAACGAAAACATATGAAGGCTTGTCTAATGAAATCTTTAAGGAGGCTTTAAAACCGAAAATAAGAGGAGGGTTTGTTTATTATTGAGGAATATAGCAGAGGAAATTAGCATTAAAGAGTCATCATCGTGTGAAATAGAAATTTAAGGAGATATTAGGTAATGAAGTAAGTTTTTGATGCAAGTAACGTAAAAGAGATATTGCGAGATTATGAAAAATACGATAATTGTTTTTTTTTAATTTGAAAAAAAGATCGTTTTTCAAAGCATGCAATAATTTAAGCCACGTTTTTCTTATCACAGAATGTGTGTCTGGTAATTACTTATTATTTTTAATTATATTATAATTTATAATTATTTATGTTATACATTAATTATATATGATTTATAATTATATATAATTATATATTTGCTGTTGGTTGGTGCATGGTTGACTGCATGGTTGGACCCCGTTATTACCTTGCATTCGATATCAATAATACGAGAAAAATTGTTTGAATAAGAATGGGGAAACATGTGGCTTTTGATTTTCTCTCACTCTCCCTTTTATTGGTAATATTTTGTGCGTCGGCTATCTCAATCGGTTGGGTGTCTTGGATTCGACTCCAATCAGCGCCCTGTATTTCGAATAAATCGATGACCATTGTTACGGTAGATGTGGCCCGCTTTAGATCCCTCACTGTGTCATGTGGTGCAGATGTGGTTCGCTAACGATCCCTCACTGCTTCAAGTGGTGCAGGTCGAAATATCTATCAATACATCGGGGCAAATATTATCACCATAAAAGTGCAATACTCTCGGTATGACAAAAAACACCGGTGTTCTGTCTTTTTGATGAGACAGTAATAGACCGAGTTCCCATGTCACGGTAGGCGTGGCATATAAAGCTCCCTCACTACTTCGGACGTGTCCGTTGCAAGGTTAATAAAATCTACAGCTATTTTTCGGTGGTGACAGAGAAATCAACTAACACGAGTGTCAAATTAGCTTAGTCCATGCCGAGGCTTGCCGAGGCATGGACTAAGCTAATTTGACACGAAGGATAGTTGATTTCTTTGTCACCACCGGACAATAGCGGTAGATTATTTTTCTCCCATTCAATAATTTGCCCCTAGATGATTTGTCCTTTTCCCTTTCGTTTATGTTGGAAAATGAACAAAAATTTGGTTGCTTGACGTTGACGTATGTCGTGATTGCTTATGACGTCATGATAACATTGAGCGCGAAATAGGTCGTGCAGCTTATCTTCCACCCCCCTGTGGGAGACAGGCTTATCATTGTGCAGTAAATATGAGAATAACTCTGTGAAGATGGGAGAAATAAATTTCTATGCCTTGCATAAATTTATCGATATATTGAATAGCTTTAGGTATTTTATAATTCTACAAATATGTCGCGAATCACCGAGCAGAACATGCTCTGGTCATGCCGGTATTCTGTCTTTCGGATGAGACAGTAAAAACCGAGGCCCCGTGTCGTGGTATGCATGGCACGTTAAAGATCCCTCACTGCTTCGGGTGGGTCCGTTGCAAAGATCAAAATTTGTATGCCACGCATCAGGCAGATGCCGTCACCATATGAGTGAAATATTCTTGGTGTGACGTAAAACAAAAATCAATCAACCGAACAGAACACAGAATAAACAACTTGCTGGATGAGCGATGGGACGATCTTTCTCTCTGTGCTGTCAGGGAAAAAAGTTCTTGTATACATTTATGTATTCAGAAATACTCTAATATGTTGTCCAGGAAAAATGGTTAATGCTCTAATAGTCATAGGCTCAAACCTTGCAAAGGATTCTTTTAAATAAAGCAATTTAGTTATATTATACGAATATATAGTCATGGGAGGCTGCACCCCCCCCCCCTTTCAAATATTTGTAGATACGCCTATGCATTAAAGACTGATAAATCGTTTTCTTAGAATTTTTCTCCTTTAATTGTATCTTCTCTGCTTACTACGCAATTTGTTGTATGTCTTTTCCTACGCACAAGGAGTATTTACTTTCCGACACTGAAAAAAGGGGAAATCTAAATTTGTGACAAGGGCGTAGGACAGGGGAAACAACGGAGAGGAGAGAAAGGCGGAGGGTTGCCATGTGCACGCCACTTTCAAATGTAGAGCGGACACATATATGAGCATTCGTTGCATAAGAGCACCTTTTCCATGCAACATCTGGCCATTTTTGTTTTGTTGTCCCCACCCTCCACCCTCCACACACACCCACACACGCCTACACATACACAAACACACACACGCAAACACACACACAAACACACACAGACGTAATGATCTTGCTATAAAATTTCAATCCAATTTGAAGGTACTTCTCAGTCCTTGTCATACATTATCATTTAAATTTACTAATGTGTTCACATGTAACGAAAACAAAAAGAAGCAACCCCTTAAACATATATGTCTGTATTAATATTATTGTGACCGTCAGTGGCTTCCATAACATCGAGGACTTCCATGTTATCAACAGAAACGGACTAAAAGACAAGGATCCTTGTAGGAAAAATAAATGAATATATGTAATCCTAATAATAACGCTAGACGCACATTATGATAAATGTCTATATAATATCACATATAATCAATAACATCAAATATAACCAATATCAGAACGTAAATACATGCATTATTAAAATGACTATGAATGACTACTGAAGCACCTATATAAAATGCCAATTACTATCAATGACGCCTGAAGCACCTATATAAAATGCCAATAGCTATCAATGACGACTGAAGCACCTATATAAAATGCCAATAGCTATCAATGACTACTGAAGCACCTATATAAAATGCCAATAGCTATCAATGACCACTGAAGCACCTATATAAAATGCCAATAGCTATCAATGACCACTGAAGCACCTATATAAAATGGCAATAGCTATCAATGACTACTGAAGCACCTATATAAAATGCCAATAGCTATCAATGACTACTGAAGCACCTATATAAAATGCCAATAGCTATCAATGACCACTGAAGCACCTATATAAAATGTCAATAGCTATCAATGACTACTGAAGCACCGATATAAAATGCCAATAGCTATCAATGACTACTGAAGCACCTATATAAAATGTCAATAGCTATCAATGACTACTGAAGCACCTATATAAAATGCCAATAGCTATCAATGACTACTGAAGCACCTATATAAAATGCCAATAGCTATCAATGACTACTGAAACACCTATATAAAATGCCAATAACTATCAATGACTACTGAAACACCTATATAAAATGCCAATAGCTATTGTAGGTCATTTTTTGAAACAAAATCAATTGAAATGCAGATTTAAAGGAAGCTTGATATGTTTAAAATAGTATCATGGTTCGCTTGCCAACGTATAGTGATTTACGACGGCGGGGACTGGAACTTGTTTTACCTTATCTTTAAAGGGGAAACTTTTTGACCGTACGGTTGAAGTCACGTGGTAAAACTTGGGTGTGATTTATCTGTATCTGTTTGTATTTGTTTGTGTTTTGATCTCTATTCGGAAAGTTTTATTGTGAAAGGGTTTGAGGGTATTAATCGATATTTCATTAGACAGTTTGTCCATACAAATCTGTTTCGCCTTCTGTCCAGACTGACTTCCCGACTCTTTCTGTCTAAATATGAAGAATTATCCCATATACCACGATGACACAGCATTGATCGCAACACTGCCATGAAGAAATGTATAGCTTTGTTCTGCACCGTATTAATGACGATATATTCCTCAGTACCCCACATTCCACTACAGTACATATTCAACTACAGTACATACACCACTACAGTACATATACCACTACAGCACATACACCACTACAGTACATACTCCACTACAGTACATTAGGACAGGTTCCACAATTGTTTCACACAATTTTGTGAACACGTCATACTTCCGACGTATTTTCCTATAAGGGCATCTAGTGTCCGGGCGCTGATTTTGCGAACTCCTTTATCCATTTTCAGATGTTCATCAAACCACAAACCAAGTTATTTATAGTTGTTCGTCGTGTTGATAGAGTTTTGGCCACATTTATATTCAAAATTTGTAGGCGTTGTGGATGACGGTGGGATGTGCATAACTTTGGATTTTTGCGGATTTATGGCAAGACCCAATAAATGGCACCAGCTAGAAACTGTGTAAAACATATTTTGTAAACTGAATCAACAACCGTCCATGGTATGTTTTGTTGCCTCTCGTTGGCCATACCAAATTTACCTACCTTACGCCAAAATTCATTTTGGTTATGGTGCTGCAATGGGTTCCGGATTTTAAGCCTTTCCTTTTTTAGCTTTTAGCACTGCCTTCTATATTTTCGATTAGTTCTGTCGAAAGTTTTACGATCGGCACAGAATTTAGCTCGCCGTTGGCGTATGAACACAGACCATCCTGTGAATTTTAGTCATTTACGTTTTATTTCAAGTGTTTTTCTCCATAGAGAGGAGAGTTCCAGTATGGTTTGTATTTAGAGCGACTTTTACTTACGAATTTCGTATTTGTTTGTTGTTTGTGTTCTTTTGTTTCTTACTTAATTAGTAGTGTGAAGTTGTTATATGCTCGTTGAATATTGCACACTAATCGAGTGTTCGATTTTGCTATTTACCGATCTTAAATTTTTAATAAACACTGATTAAGATTGGACGATTTCTGAACTGCCTCTAATCTATGGATAATTGTTTAAATAATGGTGTTTTACAATGCTTAAAGATGAAATGAAAAAAAATTGTCGTGTTCAGAAGAAATAAGGCAACGGAAATTACTTTGAATAGGTAAAATGCTAAGAATAGTAATAATAAAATACTTTTTCTCCCAGTCTCTGAAAGAAGTCTATGTCTCTGATAACATAAGAATTTAAATAATAATAATAATAACAAGAAGAAGAAGAAAAAAAAAGAAGAAGAAGAAGAAGAAGAAAGAGAAGAAGAAGAAAGAGGTGTTGGAAGCAGTCGGATATTTGAATGATAACTTACTACACACGCTTAGACTTAGTTAATTTGAAGTATGCACAGGAATGTACACGATCATAATAAAAGCTGAAACGAGAAAAAATCCATCAAAATCCTCCAAATGCGTGCAAAATATCCTTCTTTGTACACACTTCGTTTCAAAAATAATTGTTTTTAATTCCTTCAACTTTAACAACAGGTAATTAATCTGGGTAAAGCACAACATACATTGCCAAACATTCTAAATATTCCTGCAATGATATTATGTTTCGATACATTTCTTCTAATAGAAGTATGTAGAGTAAGTATTTTAAGGATACCTTTAATAAAGACAATACATTTTTTCCACTACCGGGAGTCAGGTTATTTTCAGAATGTGTATCATAATTGATTTTTGCGTTAGCCCCCTTTTATCACAAGTTTTGAAATAGTATTTGTGTTTTAAACCTTTGTTTTATAAAAGATATCGAAATCTAATGATGGCTATCTTAGAAAACGGCCTTAGGATGCATTTTGGAGTAGGATAAACACTGAAAAGCAAAATAATTTTTGATTCAAATTATAGTTGTGAATGCTAATTAAAGGATCTTATTCCACACAGCGTCCATCAGGTCAGCCAAAAACTCCTCAGATCTTGTAAGGTAGCAACCAATTGATTTAATTTGATTTGATTTGATTAAATTTGATTTGATTTGGGGGAGAGCAGGGAAAAAATTAAAATAAATAAAGAAATAAATTCCGGCACACAAAAGTCTACAAATATTTAGGAAAATTCTTTTTAATCCAAAATATTTAAGATAGGAATGCATTACCAGAGAATAGTAAATAAATTAATTCACATTTAATATTTGAACGAAACTTAACAAAAACAACCTCTTAGCAATTACTATATTGGTTACCGGAGGTTCAAGATTCTTTGTACTCGTTTGCGATTAGGCTGCATTTATTTAAATGTCGATCTCTTCAAGGAAGAAGGAAATATTACTGACTCAGCCGTATGACAGAAGTCACCAAGGACATATACAATATATAGTGTAATAATATAAAAAAAATAGGACAATACAAAACTATTAGATTATAATGCAGTTAGGATACCGACTTAGGACGGTCATTCAAAAGATGACGACAAATGTACATGTGGAGAATCTTGAAATGCCAGTTCTTTTTCCATCGGTATAAATACACCTACCCAAGAATAACAACTCTTCAACAAATATAATTACAAGTTGATACAGATATGTTACTTTCAGGTTCTATTTTGTAGTTTGTAGCCAATGGAGAGATAAATAACAAGTACAAATGTTTATCATAAACAATGGTAGATTCGACAAAGTTCAAATAATTCACATAGGTTTTCTGCATTCAATTACCTGCTCTTTCTTCCACGCTAACTTATCACAAAGTAAAAATTACTTGACAATGTTTTATATATCCCTCTAATTAATAACTGTTAACATATACAGCTGTATCGTTTTACAGTAACATTGTAGGTATTAAATACTACATTACCTTCTTTACTTTTTACCTCATCACTTATCCCATACAATTTTAACGAACATAAAATGTAACGGTTTATGCATCTTTTAAGTCAAACAAAATAGACATTTTCACAATTACTGTGGACTTTATTCTCGTATATGCACAATAGCTCTTCCGAACGGTTAGATTTGGTTTGTTGATTGGTGTTTTACGTCGCTTTCAACAATTTTTCAGTTACATCGCGAAAAGGAAATAGGTGACCAATCTTTTAGCATAGTGACACTAGCGAAAATCGAACACCAAGCGTCGGCACCTGAAGCCGGACGGTTAGCTTCAAAAGTGAAAAAAAGTTATCTCTTATAATTTCTAATCAATTTACAATACGCTCAGGTTCTGTAACTAGCCGCCGACTAAGCTACTCTAAGAATTCTAAGGCCGCAGTTAATGTGAAAAGATATATAACAGTATAGGACGGCATAAGAGTATGTTTGAGAAAATCATTTTAACAAATATACATGTATATTACAAGTGCATTTACTCTTTTATTTTCTGTAAAATTATCATTTGTATTTGTATAGAATGGTCATATCATGCCGCAGATATAAATTCGGGCCTATACATGAGTTTAGTCTTTGTCCTTACCTGTGCGAATCTGTATACCTAAGATTAGCAATAGATGTATCGATGTCGATCATAAAGTATTTCTTTTTATGTGAAAAATCATAATGTTCAGGTAAACAGTTCAATGAGACAAGATATGCACACGATATGGCGCCATTGTTCATCTATACGAGTTATGCATGCACACAAAACGATAATTGTAAAATTTACACGGAAAAACATTACAAAAATGTTCGACTATGCTACTTTTATGATACCGATTTGGACTGTCAATTAAAATAAACACCTTCTCACTCACCGCAAAAGTAGCACAATCAAAGGACACACCTTAAAAATTCAGAAATAATCGTCAATATAGAAAATAAGGACAAGGCCCGTCATAGAGTTCCCACCGCACTGTTAGTCAGCATTAAACACTCAAGTAAAAGTATGAACTGGGTTGCAGAGGGGCCCAATACAAGACTTATAGTCTTAGTTATGAACTCGGGTCATACTGTCGATTTCGAAAGCGTTGAATAATTCTAGAACTCGCCGATATGAATTTGTCTGAGCCTTTGGCTCTCCTTAGATTGTACACTAGATTACCATAGAAATTGGGATTGGAAATTCCGCTGGATACGTATTGGTGGAACGTCACATTTCCAAATTTAGATAAAATGTCTGAATTACAAAAATACAACAAATAATTGACAAAGGATTGGATTATTTAATTTAAATCATTTCAATCACTCTGTTTGCAAAATAATACTAAGGTGTGATCTAGAAACACTGATTGCTTACTCAAGCTACTTAGATGTACTAGACGACACTGTTCACTTCCTGCACCTGAAGAACACCGAGCAACTCTCTACAGAGTAATGCAGCAGTACTTAATATACTCTCCAGAGACCGCAAAGGACCATGGGTCGATAGACGACCCAAGATACACATTCTGATTGGTTAAGTTAGATTACAAAGCATTATGGAATCATATCATAATTAGTATGGGACAGATCATTATTATTGGATATATACAAAGTGAAAGTAGACTTATCGGTACTTTCGGCTTAATTGTGATAAACATTTTCATATTTAAAACTGCACTGAAATGACAGCGTGAATTTCTAGAGAAGGGGAATATGTAACATCTAAGTCAAAACTTAAACTCCAGTTAAGATTGAAATGATTTTTTAGTTAGTTTTTTCTTTGATGAAAATATTTTACATACATTGAGTATATAAACAACAACATTCTGATAATATGTGAGCCAGAATGGCAGTAGAGAAGTACATGTGAATGACGGTGAATTTTATCGTTTATTATGAGTGAGAGCAAAAATCTGTTAATATTATATTATTCGTATGATTTACCTTCTATACTTCTGTTATCTTAGCTTGTACTAGAAGAAATTGGTCAGATTATGTGATGGGTATTAACCCGGATTGTCATATAGGTAAATATCTCCCTTCCAGGTGTTCGTGGCGAATGTTAAATGCCACATTTAAAAAATTATAAATAATTCTCCATATAGAGAACAAAAACAGCTTCCTTAAGGAGAGCGGTCATACAAATTTGTTATACACGAAACAATTATAGAATAATATATTGCTATCAAAAATATGTAAGGAGACATCAACATAATTAAAACGTGCTCTGCCCGTCTGTAAACGAGCTCAGATTCTTGATCAAAAGGAGTCTCGACTAACAGTCAGAGAAGATGAGGATCAGGACCTTGTCTCCTCTGAAAAGGTTTGGACAAGGCCCGTCAGGGAGTCCCCACCGCCCTGTTAGTCAACATGCAACGCTCAAGTAAAAGTCTGCATTGAGTTGTAGAGGGACCCAATACCAGACCTATGGTCTTTGCGATGATCTCGGGGTCATACTGTCGATGTTCGAAGGACGTTTATATAGTATTTGTAGAACCAGCCGATATGAAACTTATCGGAACCCTTAGACCCTTATTAGTTTGATACACTAGATCACCGTAGAAAGATTGGGAGATGGGAAATTCCATCTGGATACACATAGTTGCTTTGGAAAAATAACATTTCCGAATTTATATAAAATGTCTGAATAAGATCTATTAAAGTTACCAAAAGTTTTTGATATCTATAACACTGAGTAAGAAGTTTAGAAGTAATGCTGAGATTATTTTTTCGGCGGGATAAATCCCAAAAAACCGTTAGTGCGAGGACCTCTAGCGCATACCGAACCAATTGACTAAGTATAAATACCATATGTATCGGGAGGGTCTGTGGACATCATCCATCTAGATAAGGGAAAATTACAATAAGCAATCCAAAGTCATCACGTTTATCATATATAGTTAGCTACGAATGTGTTTTTACATATTTCTAAACACTATTTAACGTCCAAACCAAAGGTGTTTCCTGTGTCCGGAAGTAGTTGGCTTTGTTTAAATGAGAATTGCAAGATACGTACCTTTGATTGTACTGCTGTTACGGTGAGTGACGGAGGGTAGGATGGAGTGTGGGGCCCGTAAAACGGTTAACCGCACCATTGTGTTTGGACTTTTGTATTAATTAAATGACCGTGCTAAATCCCTAAGTGACGGTATCTGCTAATTCCGCACTACTAATCAAAATATTTTGTGTTACAATGTGTTATATGTGCTAGTATTAAGTTATTTATTTAATTCTATGTATTGCTCTAGCTCCACTGGTGATTGTCTGCCACATATACTATGTAGCCAAGTTAAACACCTTAGCATTTTTTCTTTACATGCCGATTGGATAAGAATGTCAGAATACTATAGTTTTCAAATTCAGGGCTTATCGGTTTACTAATAATGTCATCAAGTAAATCTACCCGCAGAGTTCGATTATTGAATTTATCGAATAGAGGTCGAGAAATCGAAATGTTTAGGAGAGTATTGAATAGAAATAGCAGTAATAGTCTGACCTCTCAATAACAGTATAAGCCTGCCCCCAAATAAATCTGCCGTATAAAAGGAGAGGCGCCAGTTTAGTGTCCCATATGGGGGAAAATCCCAACATAAGTAGGTCGATAAATAAACGTCTTGCCATTCCTAATATTGTCACGATAAATATCATCTATCAAAAATGTGTGGATTGGCAAATTGACTATAGATTTGATGATATTGATTTCGTTAGAGAATAAATTCCGATGTAACTGAAGAACAGAACGTATGATTTAGACTCTCATGTTTGAAAACACCAACTGGTATGTCCAGTAGACGCGAGCAATTTGGTTTTGATTAAGTTCATGAGTGTAAGGGTGAAAAGTAGTGTATATAATGTGGAAAAATCGAAAAGTAGAGAACGTTTTATTTAGCCTCAAAAAATTATCAAACAGAATTTGTCATTGACTTCATTAGAATTATTGATAGACCAAAATTAGTTGACGTTACTGTTGTTAAAGACAGCATTACAATACTTGATAACATGGTCTTTAACTGCAGTAAGAGCAGAGGTAATCTGTGTAGAAAGCACAGTTGTAGAGCAATGACTAGAATTTGGTATAAAACGTGATTTATGTGGATTTTTGTGCAGTTTGGGAAGCCAATAACATTGTTGGAAGATCATTTTTATCAATGCTTAAATTTAATGTCACACATAGCTTTACAGTGGCAGATAGGATCTTGTCTCCAAACAATGGGATTTCAACATACGTAGAAGTAGAGTTTAATTCCGTTTTAAGAACTGACATATAGTATGATAGTATTATTAGCTGCTTTGGCAGCAGGTACGAAGACATAAGTATTGTGTAAATCAGCAATTTTCTTTTTTATAGACTGGACTGGTATATAATGGGATTTTAAGATTTCAGTTTTCCAGTCATTCAAGGCATGTATTTTTACACTTTTTTTACACCATCGTTTACAATAAGTGTTTAATGCTTCCTTAACAATATCCCGGCATTTGAACAAAATTCTTTATCCGGGAATCGTTTATTTAACTTTTACTTTGGCCCCTTTATTAAAAAGTTGAAGCGTAAATATTTAATATACAGAAATACCCTATGTCAGATCACCTTGTAATAATATGGCCCGCCAGAATTATTGCAGGCACGATGGAGAATAGATCCGAAATCAATCTGGGGGGGTGGGGGGGGGGGGGGGGGGGGGGAGGGTTGTTGTGCTATTAGAGTTTTACTATTAACATGTTTTTTGTCGCGGATGCTTCTGGCTGTCATTTCTGTGCATATCATGCCGGTTGGTCAAGTGTATTATTCATTCCTACTGGAGTTATTATAGAGAAATGGAACATGAGAAAGGCACAGTTCAATGATTGGGATTCTTTTGATGACAAGAGATCATACTTGTTCGCAAAAGTGAATGACGTGTATGAGCAATGGGGATGTGGTAGTTTTAAACAACCAGCCTTTATAATTAGCGATGTTAGTATTTATTTACAGAACAGACAAATCCTAGTAGAAGTTTAAAACCCAGACTCCTTGTTTTTAGTCAGTCTAGATAAATTTATTTATTGCTCACATTGCCAATGTCTGAACGTTTAATTCGTAAGTTAAAATAAAAAGACAGATATTTCCTTAACATTGTCGGATAACAGCTACGCACTCGGCATTACACAATGCTTATCAGAGACATTTTGATTGTACAGAAACAGAACACCCTTACTTATGCAAGACATAAGGATCCACGTTATAGGTAAAAACACGTGGATTACTATCTTGAAACACAATACGATATGCATAAGAACATGAGGTCCATTACTAAGTAATACTGACTCGCTGCCAGGTGAATACATATCCGATCTGAGAAAGCTCGTCTCTATAACGAGCCGGTCTATCCCTGGCACAGAATATACAAATTGCTACAGTTAAAGGCCTGTACTCATCTATATCAAAATGGAGTAGTATTCAGCTAGATGAACTACAACTCACACTTGGATCTAGAAACTTACAGTTATACGGAAATTACATACCCACATTTTACATGACCGCATCAATCAGCCAAGGGTACTGAAGTTGCAAAAATCAACGTCCGGAAACAATGAGGGAAGTCATCAGACAAAAACTGAGAGATAAAAGACCAACGGAGGTCGAAAC